>CM077002.1:65384404-65684478 GCA_039090855.1 Macrothele yani
CGAGAACTTTAACGGCCAGGTCATTCTTGAAGTTCAGGCGCCAATATAACGAAGTAAATTTCTCAGTCATTTTTTTCCACGCCGGGTTCCCTCACTCAGGAGTAAGTCGCTCTCCCAACTGAGCTATACGCGGATGTATGCTCTCGCTGCTAACTGCATTTATCTCATGTGCGTTCTGCGGTGCAGGCACGTCACAATGGTCCCTGACTGAAAAAGGGTGGGGGACTTTTCCTGTGGGGGAGTTTTTCAATGGGGAACTTTTTCCGAATGTGGGGGAGTATTCCTGACGGGGACTTTTCCTAAGGGGGACTTTTCCGATTACCGGTTCAGACCTTCCCGAAATGTCACTACTATTTAAATTTTGTATATCTTCTTTTTTAATACCTTATTCACTATTCTTTTTTTAAATAAGTCTGTAACGCGTATTTTATTTACACAGTGTGGCAAAGAATTTTTAAGACTGGGTCTGTAAAATGAAATAGAAACAAGAAATTATAATTCGTTTTGGTTTGTTATTCAAAATAAGTCCCTCCGGCTTCAATACACTTGTTACAGCGATTTAATAATGATTCGAATGCCTGTTCCAGTTCACTCTGCGGAATTGCCTCCAAAGCACGGGTCGAAGCTGTTTGTATGGTCGAAATTTCATCAAAATAACACCCTTTTAACGTCATTTTAAGTTTTGGGAAAAAAAGAAAAGTCGCAGGGTGCTAAATCAGGCGAATACGGTGGATGATTCAACACACAGACGTTATTTTTCTCAAAAAATCTACAAACAAGAAGTGAGGTGTGACTGGGTGCATTATCGTGCAACAAACACCAACTGTTTTCATCCCGATATTCTGGACGAATGCGACGAATTCTGCCCATCAAATGCCTCAAAGCATTTAAATAAAACTCACCAGTAATTGTTTGTCCACTTGGAACAAATTCTTTGTGGATAATACCCTTACTATCGAAGAATGTAATGAGCATTGTTTTGATTTTCGATGGAACTTTTCTGGCTTTTTTTTTTTTTTTGGCTTGTGGTGAGTTTTTTGACTTCCATTCCGCATTTTGTCGTTTTGTTTTAGGATCATATTGAAAACACCATATTTCATCACCTGTAACAATCGATTTTAAGAAATTTGGATCATTTTCAGCGGCTGAAATGATGTCTCTGCAATGTGCACTTCTCCTTGATTTTTGTTCATTGGTTAACGTGTGTGGAACAAATTTAGCACAGACTTTTGTTTTGCCCAAATCTTCATGCAGGATGGTTCGAATCGTTTCTTTTTTTATGTTTAAAGACTCTTCCATCATTCTTAGTGACGCACCGATTGTTTGCTACGAAATCACGCACTTTTTCAATAATCTCAGGTGTCCTAGATTAACTTGGTCTTCCGGTATGCTTATCATCTTCTAGTGTATCTCTTCCGTCCAAAACGCGTCTGTGCCACAGGAAAACATTTGATCTACTTAAACAAAACTCACCGTAAACTTGTTTCATCATTTGGTACGTTTCCAAGGCACTTTTACCAAGTTTTGCGTTAAATTTAATAACAGTCCTTTGTTCCATCTTAATAATTCAACATGAAAAAAATTTTACTTCTCTAATGAACGGCCGTTTCGTTTGAGTTACTTTAACAACTGCGCAGTATTTTTGGCAGAAAGCAAGAAGATGGTCACGGTTTATAACGCATTCGCGATTACACTGGTGGCGCCACCGTAGGCCGAAATCTAGCGCCAGTCTTAAAAATTCTTTGACGCACTGTGTATATCTTAACATAAAAAAATATACGAGAAAGTATCTGTTTAAACAAGGGCACCCCGTATATTAAAGTAAGATTATTATTATAAATATTTCCATTTTTCTTTTTACTTTGGTACCTAACTTTACTGCAAGAAGTTTAAAATTTCTTTCCATAAATTGAAAATTATATGGCTTTTACAGTGATTTTAAATGTAAGTTTAAATATATGCGCAGTCGAGTCACATTATTGTGACCACCTCCTGCTTTTGACTAAGTAAAAGTGCAGCGTTATTAAAAAATCCCACCTTGTCGCAATTTTTTGAACACAGAAAAGGACGACAAAGTAAGATTTCTTAAACTACAGGATTTCATCGTACACTGTAGTTTAAAGAAACGTACTAAGTCACGGCAATTTATTTCTTCAAATTAAAATACAGTTCTCGCTTGGCTTAATATAACGTTGTCTCGAAATTTGTTTAGAGTTCCCAAGTCAGTTCTCAATATAGGCCAAGAAACGACAATTTTTATACCCCCCTTAACTTTTGTGGCCAGTTGCCCTAAACTCATATGAACTGGCATGAAAATGAAAATTCAGACAAACAAAAGAGATCCTTTCCGTGGTTAGGCACCTTGGAAAACTGTCACACATATTTCGGAAACTTGGAAAACTGCCCCACTGGGAAACTGCCACACATTCAAAGTGCTCCTCGAAGGAACAGCAATTTGTACCCGGCTCCTTAGTGAAACACATGTGACAGTTTTCCTGTGTGGCGATTTACCGGTAACCGAAGCTAAAACTCTGGCTAAAACCCAACGAGACTACAAATCAGTGGCGTAGCCAGAGGGGAGGGGGTTAACCCCTCCCTTGAGGGGAGACTGAGCACGAATTTAAAGCGATATATACGTGCATAGCTCTATATATTCTCTATATATTCCATATATTCCATATTGGAATATATAGAGCTATGCAAGACAGTAAGAAAAAGTATCACTGAAGACGTAAGGAAATTCAACTGTGAACTAGTGAGGAAAGCAATTGAAAACAACCAAAGCCTAAAGATAGCAAAGGGACATCTCAGTAAGGGAAGAAAACAGATTATGGCACTGAGAAAAGAAGATGGTTCTGTAACAAGAAATAGAGGCGAAATTTTGACAAGAGTGAAAGATTTCTACTCCAAATTATATGAAAGGGATGATATATGCACTCCAGACATCATGAAAGATACCAGTACCAGAGTTCCTCCAGTCCTTCCAGCAGAAGTTGCACATGCAATCAAGAACATGAAGCGAGGAAAAGCTCCAGGAGAAGATGGAATTACTGTAGACATCATACAAGAAGCAAGTGGAGAAATCGAAACAGTACTCGCCCAAATTTTCACTCGATGCCTTAATGAAGGAAAGATTCCTGAGGATTGGAACACCGCTACAATGATCCTGCTACATAAGAAAGGTGACATTGAGGATCTCGGAAACTACAGACCTATCAGCCTCCTATCAGTAGTTTATAAAATCTTCACTAAAGTTCTTTCACACCGCTTGAAGGTAACACTGGACATGGCTCAACCGAGAGAACAAGCTGGATTCAGGAGTGGCTACAGCACAATAGATCATATCCACGTGCTGAGAGAACTAATTGAAAGAGCGAGGGAATATGAACTTCCATTGTGCATGGCTTTTATCGATTATGAAAAAGCCTTTGATTCGGTGAAACCATCAGCAGTTACAATGGCTCTGAAAACCTGCGGTATTGAAGATGCATACATTAATATTATTAATAACATCTATGAAAATGCAAGTGCAAAGATTAGGCTGTTTGAAAATACAACACACGTAAAAATTGGAAAGGGAGTGAGACAAGGTGACACCATATCTCCGAAGCTCTTCAATGCCACATTGGAGGGTGTTTTTCAGTCGCTGAGCTGGGAAAACAAGGGGATAAAGATTAATGGAGATTATCTAACGCACCTTCGTTTTGCTGATGACGTAGTCATTTTTGCAACTACCCCATCAGAGCTGCAGAGTATGATCCAGGAACTTGCGGACAAGAGTAAAGAAGTGGGATTAAAAATGAACTTTCAGAAGACAAAAGTGATGTTCAATGCTTTTACAAGAAATGAAGATTTATCGATTGATGGAGAAAAGCTGGAGATAACAGACACGTACGTTTATCTTGGACAGCAGATATCAAGTGAGGGTCACATTGATGAAGAAATTAATCGGCGTACAAAACTTGCCTGGAGAGCTTTTGGAAGAAACAGCATAATTTTCAAGAGCAATATGCCATTATGTCTTAAAAGAAAAGTGTTTGATCAATGCATCCTTCCAGTGCTTACGTATGGTGCAGAGACGTGGACCTTAACTAAAAGAGACATACAAAGGCTGCAGTCAACTCAAAGAAGCATAGAGAGGTGCATGCTTGGTGTAACCAGGAGAGATAAGAAGAGGAACTCGTGGATCCGAAAAATGACAAGAGTGGAAGACATCATGATCAGAGTTAAATCCCTGAAATGGCAATGGGCTGGACATACTGCCAGAAGGACAGATCATCGATGGACAGCCGAAATTTTAGATTGGATTCCAAGGGACAGGAAAAGACCCAGAAGAAGACCACATGGGAGATGGGTGGATGAAATTCGAAAGTATGCAGGGGTGACATGGAGGAGACTGGCACAAGACAGACCGTTGTGGAGGAAACTTGGGGAGACCTTCGTCCAGCAGTGGATTGATAATGGTTGACAATGATGATGATGATGATGATGATACTTGCATACGAGGCTTTTACCAATGAACCAAACCCATGCCCCCCCCCTTCCCCTTAAGAAATTTCTGGCTACGCCACTGCTACAAACCAATAATCAAAGCCGATATCATTCGCCGCAGGCATTTGAAGTCTAGTAGATGTTCGACCTCTCCAAGGTATGTTATCAGCAAAGGACCTCATCAAAGAATTTAAAGCTTCGCCCAAACATAGTCTCTCAGAAGCCAGCCGCAGTTGAGTGGCAGAAACGTTGCACCCAGGGGCGGCTCCTGCTATGGGGCTGTGGGGCTGCAGCCCCCATACCCAAAGCAGTTTTTTTCATGCCGTACCAAGAGAGAAAAGTTTTGTGAACACCGCTGTAAGTTTTCCCAGCATAATGCCACGACTGCAGTTTTCTGAACTCTACTGGAAGTTTTCCCTGCATAACACCAGGGGGAGCGGGAAGAGCGTTACGGACTGCGCTTCTCGCAGCCCTGGCGGCTATTAAAACCAACTCGTGTGGGAAACTCTGCCTATTCCCACATCAGTTCGTTTCCTTTGAATAAAACTTCCCTGGGGACTGCATTCATCGCAGCTCTCGCTAGCAGGGTTGCTCGCGAATGCAGTCTCTCGTTGGGGGTGGGAATGCATTGCCGGGCCTGTGTGCTTTGTTGATTAATACGGTTCTTGTGCTTCCGAATAAGACATAAAATAGGGGAATGAATTAAAAATAACGACGAATGTTGAAATAAAGTATTAAATAAAGTACGTTTGAATGTATTACTCAACCTGGTTTTTTTTTTCTTCCAATTTTTGGTTTGTTCCTGCTTTTATTCAACGTAATAATTCTAACAACATTGTTGCTCCCATCTAATAACAAATACTCAGTTGCCGGGACTTTTGCAAAAAAAGTTTTACTTATATTTTCTCTTCTGGTCAAAATGGACATGTGAACAAGTTGCGATTAAAAATAGAGTTCAGTATTGGATAAATTGAAAAAAAAAAAAAAAAAAAAAAAAAGAGAGATACTAATTTCCGCAGCGAAATAATTGCACAAAATTGATTTCTTCACTTACCAAGCACAGCGAAATTTTCGCTTTTAAACTCACGTAAATTTTTATTCACCAAAAATCATTGAAGTCACTCCACTGGATACATTTTATCTTTCTGCTGCATCCCCCCTCCCTCCCAAAAATCAGCTGCGCATTTCAATTGAGGTAGTGTACTTAATTACTTTGAAAAGAACATTTAATCAGATATCATTGTTTAGAAAATTTACGAAGTTGGTAAATTTTGGAAAACAAATTTTTCTACACTAAATTGTTATCATGATGGCTTCAGAATTAAAACTGGACTGAATATGTTTGCAATCCGTTTTTATTAAAGAGAATACTGGTGTGTGAGTATCGCAATAACAACTCATCGCGGAATTCTGGCAGACCCTGCATAATTCCACAAAATGTTTTCCATCGCCGTCCAAGTTGCAGTGGTCGGTATCAAGTTGAAGTTTCAAAGGGAGTGTATCAGAAGAAAAAATATTTATTGTCATATTTCTAGGGGTCACAATGAGACACTTGAGAACGCGTACATGACCTTGAGTGTTTCTCTGCTACCACCGGCACACGCATTAATTTTTTTTAAATTTTTTGTCCTTATATATATATATATATATATATATATATATACAAGGAGTGTTCAAATGAAAAGGTACGAAACGACACTGTGGGTATAAATGAAGACTTTATTCAAAGTATACATCATAGGCCGTAGCACAACGATCCCATTGATTAACGAGCCGAAGGATTCCTTGTTCCCAGAATTCCTGTGGCCGTGATGAGACCCAGTCCTGCACAGCGTCCTTGAGTTCGTCGTCCGAGTGGAAGCGCTTCCCTTTCAGATGTTTTTTCAGGGGACCAAACACATGGAAATCGCAGGGCGACATGTCCGAGCTGTAGGGCGGATGGTCACGCTGCTCCCACTGGAACTTGGCCAGTTCCGCGTGTGTGACCCTGGAGACGTGTGGACGCGCGTTATCATGGAGCAGAACCACACCCTCCGTGAGCAGCCCCGGTCTTTTGTTCTTGATGGACCTGCGTAGGCTTCGGAGTGTCTCACAGTACACATCGGAGTTAATGGTTCGTCTGTGCTGGAGGAATTCAACAAGTAGTGGACCTTGGACGCCGAAAAAGACGGTGAGGAACACCTTGCCTGCTGACGCCACGGCTTTGAACTTTTTAGGGGAGGTGACGACGCATGCTTCCACTGCATGCTGTCCCGCTTTGTCTCTGGCTCATAGTGATGGCACCAACTCTCATCACCTGTGACGATCCGCTCCAGGAAAGCGGGGTCTTCATGATACCGAAACAGATGTTAAAGTGCTAGCCCCATACGCAGTTCCTTTTGCTGGTCGGTGAGCTGCTTCGGAACCCACTGCGCGCACACCTTCCGATAACGCAACCTGTCGTGAACAATTGTCCACACTGTTCCAACGCTGACATCCACCTCCACCGCCAACATTCGCAATGTGACACGCCGATCACCTCTCACTAGGTCGTCCACCTTGTCGATGAGATCGGCCGTGATGACTGTGTTTGCCTGGCCTGGTCTCGGGTCATCAACCAAACTCTCACGGCCTGCACGAAAACGGGCACTCCATTTTCTCACTGACTTGTCGGACACACAGTCTTCCCCATATACGGTCACCATCCGGCAATGAATAGCGTCCGGTTTAACACCTTCTGCTGTCAGAAATCGGATAACGCCTCGCTGCTCCTCAATCGTCGAATTTTGCAATGTGAACGCCATCCTGTCCTCACACGCACTGCCACGTCAATTGGACGGCGCTCTTTATAAGAGCCTCTGCTCTCTCCTACGCATGCGGGCGCCCGCGCATGCTCCGATCCACGCCGGCGACTCCAATCGCATCCCTAGATGTGTCGCTACGTTCTCCCATAGCGGCATAGACAAATATGTTAACGGTTACGTTCTTATGACGTTTTCGTACCTTTTCATTTGAACACCCTTATATATACGTACAGTATATGCATGTATATATAATTTGCAACCACTATCAATCCACTGCTGGATGAAAGTCTCCAAGTTTCTTCTTCCACAACAGTCTGCCTTGAGACAGTTTTTTTCATGCTTTCAAATTTCATGTACCCATCTCCCTCTTGTCATCTTCTGGATATTGTTTTTTCCCTTGCTATCCAGTTCAATATTTCAACTCTCCGTCGGTGGTTCTTTCTTCTAGCAATATGTCCATCCCATTGCAATTTCAGGAATTTTGACCATGTCTTCCACTCTTGTCATTTTCCCAATCCACGAGTTCCTATTTGTATCATTCCAGGTAACAACAAACATGCATCTCTACATGCCTCTTTCAGTTGTCTGCAACGTCTGTCTGTCTATTTTAGTTGAGGTCCATGTCTGTGCTCCATGCGTAAGAACTGGAAGGATGCACTGATTAATCAGTTTCTTTTTAAGAAATAATGTATCCGACGAAGTTTTATAGGTCGATTATTTTCTTCATAAATGTGACAATGTGGCCATCGCTTAATATCTGTCGCCTAATTTAGGTATCGGTACCTTTACATTTTCCCCATCAATCGCTAAATATAAAATCTAAATATTAATTTCTTGTAAAAAAATGCACTTTCGATCAGTATATATATATATATATATATATATATTATTGTTATTGTTATTATTATTATTAAACGGATAGCATCAGTACAGGCGCAGTAACTTAGCTTTCGAAGTGGTATCGTGATATCTACAAAATTGAGATGCAGCCCCCATCTCAGCTTACGACGAGCCGCCACTGGTTGCAGCCCAAAGGGGATTTAATCCCCTTGTGTTACTTGAGGGTTAACATCCCCGGGGTTGACATGGTAAGATAAGGAAATAGCCAGGGCAGCCCTGGAAGAAGCCTTTCCACCAGGGCTGTTAGCTGCTTTCCACAGTCCAACATAAAAAAAGCCGTAATTGCTTCCCCATCCACCATTAATCCCCTGCTGAATTCAGAAGGTGTAAGAAAGTTTCTTATTAAACGAGCGATTTGGTGTGTGCATTCTCGGTGCATTTGTTATGGGGTCAACCAGGGCCAAACTAGACTCTAGCTGGTCCTGGGTCAACCCAGAACCCTATCTGTCTTGCTGTTCAACAAGACATTGCAAGCGCGCATTCCAAAAGCTACTGCACAAGTGTTGAGGGGGCCGCAGAGATACCGAAAGAATTCCCAGTGGGCCACCATGTTCTGACTTCTGGATTTCTACGCCTTATACGAATTCAAGGGGAAAAAAGTGTATGCATACTTGTACACAGGGCTGTCAGAATACAAGGGCTGGGTCATAGGCTTCGGACACGCGGATCCCTACGAACGCGAGCGTGTGACGTCAGCATGTTGGAACCGAGCGGTTGGAACGCAAGGGGAACAGAGCTGACTGCTAGATGGCTGCAGTGCACTGAGGGAATGGAAGCTAACGAGCATTTTAGTGCCTTTTGTAAAGAAATATAACAAATGATTCATAAAATGAAAGGTAAAAAAAAAAAGACCGGTTTATCTGGTAAAGACAAATGAATTTTTTTCATTATACCCACACAATAAGCTTAAATTTTCAGGTCACAGGTTTTCCTGTCGACATCTTGTTCCAGAAGGTGTGTACATTAAAATATAATTGATCTGCAAGATTACGCAAAAAGATACCCTGAAATGAAATGGTATTTTTTTTTTCACGTTTCCTTCTCTGTTTAATTTCTTAAATTTCGAACAGCAATAATAAAATTGCAATTTTTTTCGTATGCTTTTCTTTTCTTTTTTCCTTAAACTTTATTTGCGGTGTTTCCGTAGTGAGCCTTCGACGTTTTTCTAAAACAGTATTTTTTTTTTCACGTAAAGCAGTAATGTACTACTTTTAAATTACGCACTTTTAATGCGCGAAATTTTAAAAGAACCAGAAAGGTAACACAATGTCCTTATTCATGTGCATGCCACTATTAAAAATCTATGAATTAATGAATATATATTTTTGTATAGTGGCCCCCCACATTGGTTGAACATTGCCTTTGCATTCTCAACTACTGCTATATATGCACTTATATATTAAATGGTTAGTACACTTTTAATACGTGTTTCCATTTTTAACAGTTTTTTATTCTTTAAATCAATAATTTTTAGTTTTGTTTTTCAGAACTCTGTTTTCCCACAATAGTCGATTCGCAATTTTCTCTGCCGTCTTCCGTTAACTTGCATTTCTAACTCCTTGGTTCTCCCAAATTTTAAAATTTCAATTTCCTTTTTAAGGAATGCAACATTTTCAAGTAGCAATCTATTTTCTTCCGTTATTTTGATACAGGAAGAACACTGATATTCCCTGATGTTTCATCAACTTCATAACAGACATCCTGCGTTTCTTGCACACAAACCTTTTTCAGACTTAAAATATCCATTAGATCAAATGCACTTTTTAAAATATCTGGTTTGTGCTTTCTGTTATTTCGTGGAGTGGCACAGTGTCCGTTTTCCTGACAGTTCGGCAAATTCAGGACAGGCATCGCGTTTTGTTTCAGAATTTTTTTCTCCGGGAATCCAAGTAGGCGATTTTTTAAATCATCTTCGTAATCAGAAGAATGAAAATGTTCGCTGCAAGCTCTAGCATTCGCAACTTTCAGAGAGTCTGACGTATAGCACTTGTTCAGCCATTCCTTCACTAAATATGGATTTTTCAAATGAAATGCGTAGTACACAATACATTGATCTTTAGTTTTTTTGTAATGGTTCTTACAAGTAGCCACAACACAACTCGACATTGTTATCAGTATTTCAACGTAAACTAACTAAACGATTTCTGCAAATTCTAAGATCTAAGAGCTGAATAGGCCTACTTATCCACAAAAAGCAAAAGAAAGAATGTAGCGCAAGTAGAGAGACCCTTCACGGCAGCTTCACGGTTCCAACGTTCCAAACGGAGTTCCAACCGAGGCTGAGGGGATCCGCGGTGGCAAAGTTTCTTCTAAGGAATGACCCAGCCCTAGTATTCTAACAGCCCTGCTTGTACCTCAGTATTATTGTAGAAGAAAACCAAGTTATGCTAAAGCGACAAAAAATTTTTACCACTTTGACGGCATCAGGGAAAAAAAAATACGTAGCAAATGTTCTGTTGAGCAAAATACTGTTTTTGATACATCTCTTTAAATTTAAAATATATTGATTACACATTTTAAATTTGAGCTCCGACCCTTTCGGTTGATAATCTCTACATCAATTCGCTTTTGCCGGTTGCCGGTAAACTGCAACGTGTTTTACATTAAGGGGCCAAGCACAAATTGCCTTTCCTCCGAGGAATACTTTGAATGTGTGGCAGTTTTCCAGTGGAACAGTTTTTCAAGTTTCCGAAATATGTGTGGTAGGTTTCCAAGGTGCCTAACGCCGAGAAGTTCTTTTGTTTGTCAAGAGAGAGATTTCCTATCTGAGGTTGAGAGACCCGAACCCACAGCGCTCTGCGCCTTTTGTCAGGCGAATAAGAAGAAGATAAGATATTTTGGAACAGAATTCCCTGATAGGACAGCATGATAGAAAAGTACAGAAAAATTAGAGCAAGAGGAGTATACGGTTCTTCGTTAAGTATTGAAGTTGTAAGCTACCCTACATACTTACCTGCAACAAATCAATCAAAGCAATTTGTCCCGCAGCCAACGCCAGGCCGCAGGAATCGGGAAAAGGACAGGGAAAAGGGGTGCCTAAAAAAAAAAAAAAATACACACAAGAAAAATCCGACAGATAAACACCCAGTCTTCTCACAAAACCATGTGTTGCAAGGCACCTCAAACCACACAGTTGTCGTTTGCTCAATTCCCGTGTAGGAGTCAGCTTTTTGACTCGCTTCTCATGGACTTCCCAGAGAAAAAAACAAAAAACAAACTATATATATATATATTTCTCCACAGGCAGGTGGGGAGTTTGGTACTTTTTTTTTTTTTTTTTTTTTAAACCATAGTACCTTGTTTCTGGGCCTGTCTCAAATTGTGGACTGAGATATTCCTTTTTGCAAAACAAGAGTTTGGCCCTTAAAAGTGCCGGTTTTTTTTTAACAAAAAATTCTTCTCATGAGTGAAGAATACCCTCTGAACACTAGTTCTTTTGTTTGTCGGAATTTTCAGGCCGGTTCATACGAGCTTAGGGCAACTGGCCTGAAACAGAAAAGAAACGGCAAGTTTAAGGAGCGGGGGGGGGGGATTGCCGTTTCTTGGCCAATATTGAGAATTGAATTGGGAACTCCAAACTAATTTCGAGAAAAGTTCTATGTAATGTAAGCCAAGCAAGAATTGTACTGTACTTTGAAGAAATAAATTGCCGTGACTTAGTAATTTTTTTAAAACCACAGTGTTCGACGAAACAACGGAATTATAGCCTGACTCACGCTGTGTTCAGAAAAAGGTAATAAGATGGAATTTTTTAATAACGCTGCGCTTTTACTTACTTAAGCACTAAATATGTACATAACATGTCAAGTTATTAATAAATATTTATCTTTCACTTAATTCATAGGCCCTAGACCTAGGCCTTTTAAACAGCTTTTAATACTCTGACTTCATATTCATAACGTTTACATACCTAGTCAAGTTACTAATGTTGCGGTTTTACTTAGGCACTCAATATTAATTCATAGGCCCAGGCCTTTTTGACAGTTTTTATTCTACCGATGTCATGTTCACAACGTTTGCACATCAAATCAAGTTAATAATATTGCGCATTTACTTATTAACAAAGGAAGCGAAAAAACAAAAGAAAAACTTGCATCTTCTGTATTCGTGGAAAAGGTCAGTTTGCAGTATAACACCGAGACCCACAAGGGGCCTCTAGCCTTAGCAAAAAGATTTTACAAAATGTTTCGCGGCAATTTCATATGAAACTGGTTAAAGAAATAGCCAGGAATTCAGGCTGCTATGAATGACGTATTAAAAAGAAAAGCAATTTTTTTTTCAGTAAATAAGTAAAATCTTTAGAAAACATTTTCGCTGCTTTAGTTCATAAAAACTGGATGACGAGAAAGGACATTCCACACACCCTTTCACGGCCATAGCTAAAGTTCCTATGCATGTATGTACATCAGAGCCCATTTAAGAAAACATGAGGCCCGAAGGCTGTACAGTATTTTGGGGCCTCAGCATTAGTGGTATATATAGAATTTCACTATAGGTGGCCGAATAAAAATACCCAAGAGAAAACATTCTCAAAATATGATGAGGAAGCGATAAAAATATCTCAGCCATATTGAAGTGAATATCTCATTATTCATGGGCGAATCAGTGTTAGCAAATGCCTGGTTGAAAAACGGGCGGACATCAGTTCAGCTCTACTTTAATACCTCTCCCCTCTTCAGGGTTCAGCTTGTTGAAATTATATGGAAGTAGTAATGGACAAAGTAATATGATCTAAATATCATGATTCAATCGAATTCTTAATGTATGAACATTTTCCCCAATTACAGATGTGTACAAAAAAACATCTGAAATGCTTTCGAAAGATTTGAGGATGGACTGGGGGCGACTATACCTTTTACGGACTCCTCCTAAAAACGGGAAAAAAAAAAAAAAAAATCTCAAGGTAGTTTCTTATTGTTTTTGCTGCGCTATCTGGAAAAAAAAATTGTAGAATATCAATTCTTCAAGCATCCTGCATAATTCTGGGGCCCCTTGAAAACGCTTCAGCCCTCCTAGCCCCCTCTTAAATGGGCTCTGATGTACACCGACGAGCCATTACATTATGACCACCTACCTAATAAGCTGTTGGACCTCCTTTAGCCGGCAAAATAGTGCCCACTCGGCGAGGCATCTATTCAGTGAGGTGGCAATAGGTATCCTGGGGTATCTGGTATCATAATGTCAACAGCAGGTCCTCCAGTTCCCGTACATTTTGGGGTGGTGCTGATTTAGCGCGAACCAGCTTTTTCAAGTCGAACCACAAATGTTCGATTGGGTTCATGTCAGGCAATTTTGGAGGCCAGGGCATTAACAGAAAGTCACCACAACATGTTCCTCGAACCCCACCTTGACGATTCTGATAGTGTGGCATGGCGCATTATGTTGGTATTGCTGGCCATCACCAGCAGGGAAAACAGTTGTCATCCTGGGTAGGTGAACTTGGACCGCCACGATGTTCAGATAACTGACAGCTGTCAGGGATTGTGCTATTGGGATAATGGAGCCTAAAGTGTGACAAGAAAACATCGCCCACGGCGTAACACCGCCGCCGACGGCCAGTTTCCGCACAACAGTGTATCCAGGTGCCATAGCCTCCGTTGGTAATCGGCCGCCGCCGACGGCCTGTTTCTGCACAACAGTGTATCCAGATGCCATAGCCTCCGTTGGTAATCGGCCGCCGCCGAAGGCCTGTTTCTGCATAACAGTGTATCCAAGTGCCGTAGCTCCCGTTGGTAATCGGCCGCCGCCGACGGCCTGTTTCTGCACAACAGTGTATCCAGGTGCCGTAGCCTCCGACGGCCTGTTTCCGCGCAACAGTGTATCCAGGTGCCATAGCCTCCGTTGGTAATCGGCGTATCTACGCTCGGCCGCCCATGTGATGTATCGGGAATCTTGATTCGTCAGACACAAGGAGGTTAGAATAATACTTCTGGAGATGCCCTGAGTCTCTTAACCGTGAAGCTGCCGGGTGTGGGAATTTGACGTTGTTTACATAACACCTACGTAATTTCAAAGTGTGTATTTTGGAATTGTGTGGCCTTTGCTTGCAAAAACTGTGTTAACATCCAACCGGAATGAATTATACTTCATAGACGAGTAAAGTTTTCAACGTTAACGTTATATTTTGTTTGGAATTCACACTAACGTTCGTGTATTTCAATTTAAAATAAAAATGGGAAGGGGCTTTAAAATAATTAAGAATTTGATAAATCTAGCATTTTCTCACACATCGGAAGCAAATGATGATGCGAAATTGGAAACATTTGCGACGAAAGAAGGTGATTCGGCCAACACACAATGCATTGAAATAGCATTGGAAACCATCAACTTTCCCACACTTTGACGGCTGTCGCTCGCGGTTACAGGCTTCACGCAAAGTGGTATCGCCCCATTAAGAAGGGTATCTCCAGATATCTTATTCTAACCTCTTTGGTCAGACCATACAGGCCACTTTCTTCCAATCATCCACGGTCTAATCTTGATGATCTTTGGCCCATTTCATGCGTTGTTGGCGATGACGTGCAGTGAGCATGGGGACCCGGCTGGGTCTTTGACTACGCAGGCTCATGCGCAGAAGGCTGCGATGAACTGTGTATTGTGACATATTGACCTGATCACCACTGTTGTAGCTGCGGATGATTTGTCGCACTGTGGCCCTTCGGTCGCTTTGAACAATGTGTGACGCAGTTTCCGCTCCTTTCTTGCATCAATGAGCTGCGGACCGCACACGGCTGGACGGCGGTTCGTCGTTTGGCCATCTGTGCACCACTTTTGATGCGTACTCACCACAGCAACACGTGAACAACCCACAAGCCGCGCCATTTCCGAGATCGTAGTTCCGAGGCGCCGTGTCATCACAATTTGTCCTTTATCAAACTCCGATAAATCGGCAGCTTTTCCCATTCTGACTCCGAACACTCTACTAACCGAAAGCCGGTCCTCGGGTTATATGAATTGCTCCGTGAACTTCACCTGCGCTACCGTTCGGTATCCAGGCGGGCTCATTTCTCTAGGCTGGGGGGTGGTCATAATTTAATGGCTCATCGGTGTATATTAACAACAAAATGTGGAAGAAATAACAGTTCAATTAGTGGGATTTTTATACCAATGAGGATAAGGTGTTATGTATTACAAATGTTAGCTTATAACTATATAGGCATCCTTCAGAATACAATGAACTTTTTAAAAGGTGTTCTTCGCGGGAACAAAGAAGCACAGACGAGCTGTGTTGTGCGGTTTTTTGTTGTTGTTGTTGTTGTTGCTGTTTTTATCAGACAGTTAGGGAAAACATTTTTACAATGTGAAAAACTTGCGACATTATGTTAGGTGTGTTTTTCGTATTCGAGAGTAAACAATTTAAGTAGTTCTACGTGTTTAATGCCACAATTCTTAATTGTTACTTATTTACTTGCTTACTTACGTTCTGTATTTTCATATAAACAGGAAAAAATCATTAGACACTATCACACGGTAATTACGTTTGTGTGTGTGTGTGTGTGTGTGTGTGTGTGTTATCGTGAGTCATTTCAAAGAGGCTGGCCTTAGTTCTCTAAAAGAATAAAATTTGCATTATATCATTAACTCTGACGTAAGTGTTTTAGAGCACTTTGCATCAGCATGAAACGAGGGCAATCATTTTAATTAATATGTGCGCATTTGTGTTTCACGCAATAAAGTGTAGGGATTTTGGTTTTACGAAAAATATTTGTAGGTTCCAAAAAAATTGATTTATTGATACGCCCATTAAGCCAAGTAAATAATATGGATGTACAAATTTTCAGTAATTGAAAGCTAATCGATTTTCACAAAAGGGCCTCGAAATTTTTTTTTTCCGGGGAGTCCCGAGTGTTTCTGGTGCGCCACTGATCTACAACGTTGGGTCAAAACGCTATGAGGAAACAAGGATGCTTCGACTAGCGAAAATCTGAGGCTGTTCAGATTCCTAAGCTATATTTGCCTAGTCTCAGTTGCTTGGGACTTAACTGTCCTGAGTGGTGTAATGGTTAGCAAACTCGAGCTGAAATCGGGAGATGCTGGTTCGATTCGCGCCACAGGGTGATGAAATTTTCAAGTTTTCTGAGAGGTGTTACATGGATGACCAATAAGTGCTATAAGCAAATTGAGAATTTATATTCTGTTTGCTTGGAATATTCTACTAGCGAATACTTTTTCCACGTCAGAAAGTAAAAACAATAAAATAAAATAAAATACAAATATGAAAAAACGAGGGTCTGAAAGAAAACTGAACTCCCTTGAAATATTAAAAAAAATATCGCATTCTCTGAATTTATTCGATTGCGGTTCAGTCGCAGGTTCCATTGTTGGATAAATTATATACACTGCTCAAAATGATTAGGGCAGGGACGCTTTAAGAATCTCTGAGGCCCCGGCGCTTCGTGACACGAGGCTCTCCCCTGCCGTCCCACGCGCCCGCGCGTATATAATTCCATTTTATCTTCTAAAATGTAAAAATATTGCTAGGTATATCTTTTCCTTTACATCTCAAGGAAATACGATAAAAATTTCTTACAGTGTGCTTTAGCAATGCATTTCCATATGTAATTGCTATACTGTATATTAGGTATACAAATAAGTTTTACAGCGTTTTTCTTTTGTGATGTATACCGCTAATTTACATATCCGACATTCCTCCGCGTTGTTGTCATGTGACCGTAACTGGTCCAGAATATAAAATGTGACACAGAAGTTTACCCAACAGTCAAACGCATTTACACATCGGTAGGTGAAAGATGGAAAGCGATACTACATTTATTCGACACTGCATTCGTTACGAAATTCATCAAGGAAAAAGTGCTGCAAAAGCATGTGCATTGATCTGTTCTGTTCTGGGGGAGAATATTTTATCGAAAAGCACGCGTGAGTTTTGGTTTAGATGGTTTAAAGCAGGTGATTTTAATGATTGATCGAGAACGTAGCGACATCCCGCAGAAGGTTGCACATGAGGAACTTCAAGCATTGCTGGTTGAACATTCATCTCAAACGTAAATAGAACTAGCTGAACAACTGTGGGTAACTCAACAAACCATTTCCAATCGTTTACGCGCAATGGGAAAGATTCAGAAGGAAGGAACATGACCTGAGCCAGAGGAACAAGGATAAGCGTGTCATGAAGTGTTTGAATCTGTTGAATAAACAACGCAGAAAGTATTTCCTGTGGAAAATCGTTACGGGTGATGAAAAGTGGATATTGTACGACAATCCCAAACGCAAAAAGCACTGGGTGTACCCCAGTGAGCAACGACTTCGACACCGAAACGCAATATTCACTCCAAGAAAGTTCTGCTGTACATCTGGTGGAATATGAAGGGTGTGCTCTATTATGAACTATTGGAACAGAATCAAACTGTTATTGCTGATCCCTACAAGCAACGATTGCTGCGATTGAACCAGGAAATCTGTCGGAAAACGTCCATTCACAGGCAAAGGATTACGTCCCGTGAAATTACTGCATGACAAAGCTAGGCCGCATGTCGCGAAATCGGTCAAGGAAACGTTATTGACGCTTGGCTGGGAAGTTATGGAGCACCCGGCGTATAATCCCGACATGGACCCTTCAGACTATCATTTGTTCCGATCGACGCAACATGGTTTGTCTGCTGTACGGTTCCGGACATGTGACGAAGTGCAAAAATGGGTTGACGACTTCATGGCTCAAATCCGTCAGCTGCCCGACCGATGGTGGAAGGTGATAGATAATGACGGCGCATATTTTGATTCGTAAAGGTATTGTTGTTTTCTCTCAAATTACATGTTGCGTTGTCTTAAAACGCTTTGAAACTTATTTGTACATCTATAAGTACCATAACATTTACGTAAAAAGTTCGTCCTTAATCCCGGACTTTGAAACAGTGGAGGTTAAGCAGAAGCACGTAGCTGATATCAAAGTCGAGTGAAATTCAAGGTATTGGTGCTATTTTCTGATTTTCAGTAGATCCACAATAAAATAATCAAACTAAGTATTTATTATAAATAAATCAAAGAAATAAATGAATTTCTAAAAATATATTGAGGGAAAAAAAAAAACTGCTCTCAACAAAAGTTGTGAATGTGTTCAAGATATGGCACATCAGTTGTATGATTAATCTAGTGACCCAGACTAAAACCACGAGGTTTTGAGGGAGGATAATAATGTAAGGTTCAAGAATGGCTCTAAACTTACCATTTTAGTTAATTTTATTTGTTTGTTTTTTTGCTTTATTGGGGTTAATGACGCAAGAGCCAGGATTGGTCAAAGAGTGCCAACTGCCAAATACAGTCCAAAAACAGTTACATGGTCAGTTAGGGCCGTGGGGACGCCATCTCTCCAGCTGACCCCATGCGGGTTTGTTGCTCATTTTCCACAACCGCTCACGGGGCAATAAGCTTAATTGCGTTGCACCTTTTTTTTTTTTTTTTTTTTTTACGAGAATGAGATCCCAGTAGGCCTACCAAAATAACCGAGTACTGTGTTTAAATTTGCTTTAAACTACAAGTTTTTCTTATTTCTTTTCTCTTCTTCTCTTTTAGGTTCGGCAAATCTTAAAAGGGAAGTAGAAAATACGCTCTCTACAGTGAGTAGCTCAGCGATAGAGAGACAAGATTCTCAGACCTAATGCCATTCCGTATGCTAGCCGTCGATGATTCGTTCCTTTTCGTGGACGATAACGCTCGACCTCATACAGCTCGGCTACTGAACAACATGGTTCAAGAGGAGGAACCAGAGCGTATGGGATTGTCAGTATGCTCCACTGACAAATCCAATTGAACATGCCTAGGACGCACTTGAAAGACGTATTGCAGCTTGACCGGCGATACTTCCGTTGATTCTTCGTAGACTGGAGCTGCCCTGATAAAGGATTGGCGAAGATACCCAAAAGTCTCATCAATTCTACGCCACACAGGTGTGCAGTGGTCTTAGCCGTTCGAGTGGACCACACACCCTGCTATATTTCAGTTAGCACCTTCAAAAAGTCATTTTTCTTGTTGTGCAGATATGTGTATTGTTGTATACGTATAACATATCGCATGATGTGCATTAAATGATAATATTGCGTAAAAATTCGCTAATGTTTTTTTTTTTTTTTTTTTTTTTTTTTGCCTATATCATTGAATATTCTACTGTATCTTACAAAAAAATTATATTTTACATTCAACAACATGAGTCGCTGACATGATTTTCCGTACAATATCTCTCGCTACCCTAATTCTTTTGAGTAGGGTATTTATTTTTTTAGTTTACTCTTTTGGTCCTTTCTTTGGATCAGCGTAACAGCTTCGGAGTCATTGGTGTCGTATTTTGAATCTTTCAACTCCCTTTCTTCGGTTCCAATTTTTTCTCCATTTTTTCCACGCGTTCTCCTTCACTGGTGCTCTGAAACAGTCTCTCCTTACGGTGGTAAACAGCTAAACCTTCTCCCTTAACCCCCAAACACAAAGAGCACTCAGATTCACGCCATCAAACCATTTTTCTCCCGCACACGCATCGTAAAACCCTCCTATACTGACCCCAAAACAATAAATACGAAGAAGTTGAAAGTTCTCTCTCTCTCTTCCTCTCATAAAGATTTCCTTTTATCACTATTCCTAACCCCTAAAGGAATGTATACGCAGGTAAATCAAAAAGTAACTGAAATTTTTAAATTTCATAGCATCTGCAACGGATAGAAGCTGACGTAATACAACACGTTCATAATGGCTTATCGGTAGTTAAAAACACACAGCGCAGCGCTCTGCCGTTAGTCCAGTTGAAGCCAAGGTGAAATAAATATGGATGCTCTGCTGCGGGATTGCACCAGTGTTGAACAAAGCACCACAGTGAGATTTCTTCGGGCAGAGGGAGTGAAACCTGTTTAAATTCACCGAAGTACGTTAGCTCAGTACGAAAGTGAAAACATCATGACTTAACGAACAGAATTTGAATGTGTAGAAAGGTTTAAAGCTGGAAGTACAGGTTCAACCGATGAAGCTCGATTTGGTTGGCCATCAACATCATGCACACTAACCCAAATCAACAGGGTGAATGCCTTGATCAAAGAAGACCGACGGATTACGTTGTCCGTTGTTGCTGCACATTTCGATATCAGCTATGGATCCGCACACGCCATAGTACATGATGATTCGAATTACCGTAAAGTTTGCGCAAGCTGAGCACTAAAATAGCTTACTGGTCTGCACAAACAACAGCACGTGGAGGTTGCGATCCAATTCCTGAAACGTTATTAAAAAGATTCGAACGTTTTGGAGAGGATTGTCACTAACGACAAAATGTGGATTCATCACTGTGAACGAGAAAGCAAGAGAGAAAGCATGCAGTGAGAACACCCGTCTTCTCCAGTAAAGAACAAATTCAAACGACAGCTCTCCGGCAAGAAAATCATGCCGACCTTCTTCTGGGACATAAAGTGTCTTACCCTGACGTATTTTCAGGAACACGAACAAACAGTGACCAGTGCAACGTATTGTGCTGTGCTTGGACAGAAACTGAGACCTGCAATTCGCAGAAAAAGAAGAGGAATGCTTTCAAAATCAGCCTTGCTGCACCATAACAATGCACGTCCCCATTTAGCGGCCGCAACAGCGGAGGCAATACAGCAACTGCTGGTTGAACGTCTTCCATATCTCATTTACAGTCCTGATCTGGAACCATGCGATTATCACGCTTTCGGTCCACTTAAAGAGGCCCTACGCTGTCGCAGGTTCACCTCTGATTATGAGGGTAAGGAAGCGGTGCAGACCTGGATTTGGGAGTAGCCGAAAAGTTTCTTCTCCCAAGGAATGAAGAATCCAGTTGGACGATCAAAGAAGCGCATCGACCTGAAGGGGGATTATGTGGAGAAGTGAGATAACCGTTAAGTTCATTTGCTCACAGTTATCGCTATTAAAGGGCATGTGGTCTTAACTTTCTGATTATCCCTCATATTCAGCTCTTCCCTTGACATTAGTTGCAGGCAATTAGCTACATAGAAGTTTCATAACAGCAGCTTTGCATCTCATAGTCACTTGAGTTATACCCTTCTGTGCATCTACGCATCCATCTTCTATCTCCGCCTCTATTCCCTCCCCTCCAGCAAAAACACAAGTGTTGGAAAACTGCTGGCCACCAGCTGGCAGTGATGGATCACTGCTGGCTTAAATTTGCCGCTCACTGCCCGTTAAAGGCCCGCTGGTGGCAGCGCCATCAGTTGGCGGCCATTGATGGCCCTGCAGCATCGCCGTGAATTGCGGGCCTCACAGGAAGTGCCACTAGTGGCCCGTAGCTGGCAACCGATGCAACCCCAACACCAGATGGAAACAACGGGACTGCGCATGCTCATAAGCAACACGTGCTGTGTCTCTCGTGGTACCAGTTAGTTAAAGACGACGCTATCGCCATCGTGTTATTTTAGTGGATGTTAAGAAAAAAAAACATAAGTAGAGAGGCGAATTAATATCCTATAATGAAATGCCACGTCGACGAAGATATAAAATACTAGATTACAGCCTTGAAATACACCCACTCCATTCCCATGAATAACAAGAAATAACTTCTGTGTAATCTTTCGTTTTAACATACACTAAACAGCTTGAAACAAAAGTCCTGGAAAAACATTAAAAAAAACGTTATGTTGGGAAAAAAAAATTCATAATTATACGCGTACAAAATCTATCAATTATTCGAAAAAAAAAAAAAAAAAAAAAAGCAACGCTATGTGGATATAATGTACTCATCCATGAGTTGAGCACAAGACTGGAGGAATTCACTTCTAAAAAAAACGAGAAGTAAAATAAATATCTTTCCTCTTTAAAACAAATTTAGCTTCGGACAGCGGAAAGAAAAGACACAACGTTAAAAATGTAACAGAATGTGACATGAACGGGTAAATATATTAATTCAACAATCGCCTTTCAAGACGACAAGAACAGCACGAAACTTTGGAAAGCGCCTTTAAGTTGGTAACTCGTTAAAACTATAAGTGAAATTCCCTTAAGGTAAAAAAAAAAAAAAAATCGTTACGTTGAGAAAATAAATTTCTGAATTATATGAAGCTGACATTTATGAAAAATACCTCGCAATATTGTAAAATTAAAAAGAGAACCATTCCTTACACATCCCGCAAGAAAGAGGCTCAGCTTCAAGCAAACGCTCGTGCGTGGCAAATCAGTCCCGTTGGTAGAGCGCCCGCTTCCCACGCAGACAGTCCTTGGTTCGTTCGTTTCCACCCAGATCCAAACTGGCGGTTTTTAGGACCTGTTGAGAAAATTTCTCCAGCGCAGTGGCAGTGCTGTAATGCAGAAGTTTCGTCAGGCGAAAAAAAAGTAGTTGTAGCTTTGGGGAACTACAGTGGCTTTTTTTTTTTTTTTTTAATGTCTACTACTGGGAAATTGGCGGACAAGATTCGGCAAGCCATCAGTTGCTTTACGTGATTGCCGGCTTCCACTGCCGGGAAACTAGCGGACCACATTAGGCTAGCCATCATTTATGGCACGTGCTTTCAGGGCCGCTGAAGGGCCACCTGTGGTAGCTACTTCCTGCGATGGATAACTAATGGCCCTGTTCTGGCATATGACAACTGATGGGGTGCCACTGTTGTCCCGCTGCTGGCCCATGTGGTGGCCACCGGGACATTTTATTGACGGTTGGGCGGGGGCAACATAGTGCTGGGCCACCGCTGGCAGCCAGGAGTGACCCGATGCTGGCCCATCAAGACTGTGTTTGCTTCTGTCTATCTTTTTTCACGGATGTCGGGTGGGTGGAATGGTCACTTTCTTCGATATTTTACGTTTCTTCGAAAAAGAAAGGGGCTCTCTCTTATTACCTTTAAGGTGGTCGTCAAGTAATTTTGCTTCCTATACTTCCAATGGAAAAACGTTTGTACACATTTCCTTCACAATCAGTGTGTTCTCAAGGACGAAAATTTGAACATCGATTAAAATAACTTCCTATTATAACTGTAACGAAGTAAATTTCTCCGTCATTTTTGGTCTACGCCGGGATTCGAACCCGAGTCCGCTTATTCCGGAACAAGTCGCTCTACCAACTGAGCTACGCAGACGTTCATTCTGATTGCTATCTGCCTCTATGTCGTGTGCGTCCTGCTGGCAGGTACGTCACATCTCCCCCCCCCAAAGAGGGCCGGGGCATGGCCCACGGGTCAGCCGTGACCATGAATCGTTGCAGGCAGCCATCCACTGTAGAACGTGCACTTGAGAACTCCCAGTCAATCTGGTGTGCGGAATGCAACGTCACACACATTTATTTTTTCGAAGCGCTGGAGAAGGGATTCTCTGATTTTTCTTATCTCGCTGTGTGGAAAAAACATCACACCATTGCGAGATTTTGAACGGTCAGGTCATCCGGATAGTTCGGGCGCCATTATAACGAAGTAAATTTCTCCGTCATTTCTGGTCTACGCCGGGATTCGAACCCGAGTCCGCTTAGTCCGGAACAAGTCGCTCTGCCAACTGAGCTACGCCGACGTTCATTCTGATTGCTATGTGTCTTTATGTCGTGTGCGTCCTGCTAGCAGGTACGTCACATAACTTGGAATACTTAATATTTTCTAAGAGAGAACCATAATTATATTAAAAATCAATAACTTTTCCTTTGGTGTTGTTGAAACCAGAAAAAAAGATGGCGCGACCTGTACTTTGATGACGTCAGTAGACAAACAAATGTTGAATTACATAATTATGGTTATGTTTTAGAAAATATTAAGTATTTCAAGTTATAAAATGAAGCTATTTTACTCGATGTTCAAATTTTCATCCTTGGGAAAGCATTAATTGTGAAGAAAATGTGTACAGAAATTTTTCCATTGAAAGTATAGGAAGCAAAATTACTTGACGTCCACCTTAACACCAACAAGTAATATACCTCAGAATCATTGGCGCAACTGTTCCTACAGATTCAACCTGAGAAGGTTTTTTTTAGTCACTCATCGTTCGTAATGTCGTACTGTATCATTTCGATTTTTCTTTCTTGTTTTAAATGTTCAATACACGAATAAATAAGGTATGTATGCTTGTAATGGAATATAAGAGTAATTTTTACAAACCACCAAAAATAAAAGTTCAGAGAATTTACAACACCTTCCATCTTCCAGGAGTTCTTGCTTGCCTTTCACGGGGGATGAGCCCCCTGTTGCCGCCCCGGTGGCGCAGTGGTCTAAGGCGTTGGCCTCTGATCATTCGTCCGTAAGGGGTCCGGGTTCGAATCTCGGTCAGGCATGGATGTTGTGTTTGTCTTACGGCACTGGTTCTCTCCCTTCCCTGGAACCAGTGACCCTAAATTAGGGACGGGCGACTGCTTATAGCCCATTGAGTTGCTCACGGCGGTCGTTAAACCTCCAATCAAAAAAAAAAAAAAAAAAAAGCCCCCTGTTAGCTACGGCCTTATCATTTCTGTTGTTGTTTTTCTGTCTCTGATTCTTACCTGTAGGAAAGCATCCAAGGGATTATTCATTACGGGACAAAGTTCTCATTTCTCATTACGGGACAAATTTCTCATTATTCATTACGGGACAAGTCGTTAGAGCCCCTTTAGTGGGAACAGGATGCACCACGAGAAGGCGGGGTTGACATTTGTCAAGGAAAGGCGGTGATGTTACGCATCACCTGACCTTACATATATCATCATCATCATCATTGTCAACCATTATCAATCCACTGCTGGACGAAGGTCTTCCCCAAGTTTCCTCCACAACGGTCTGTCTTGTGCCAGTCTCCTCCATGTCACTCCCGCATATTTACGAATTTCATCCACCCATCTCCATGTGGTCTTTTTCTGGGTCTTTTCCTGTCCCTTGGAATCCAATCTAAAATTTCGGCTGTCCATCTATGGTCTGTCCTTCTGGCAGTATGTCCAGCCCATTGCCATTTCAGGGATTTAACTCTGATCATGATGTCTTCCACTCTCGTCATTTTCGGATCCACGAGTTCCTCTTCTTATTCTCTCCTGGTTATACCAAGCATGCACCTCTCCATGCTTCTTTGAGTTGTCTGCAGCCTTTGTATGTCTCTTTTAGTTAAGGTCCACGTCTCTGCACCATACGTAAGCACTGGAAGGATGCATTGATCAAACACTTTTCTTTTAAGACATAACGGCATATTGCTCTTGAAAATTATGCTGTTTCTTCCAAAAGTTCTCCAGGCAAGTTTTGTACGCCGATTAATTTCTTCATCAATGTGACCCTCACTTGATATCTGCTGTCCAAGATAAACATACGTATCTGTTATCTCCAGTTTTTCTCCATCAATCGATAAATCTTCATTTCTTGTAAAAGCATTGAACATCACTTTTGTCTTCTGAAAGTTCATTTTAATCCCACTTCTTTACTCTTGTCAGCAAGTTCCTGGATCATACCCTGCAGCTCTGATGGGGTAGTTGCAAAAATGACTACGTCATCAGCAAAACGAAGGTGGGTTAGATAATCTCCATTAATCTTTATCCCTTTGTTTTCCCAGTTCAGTGATTGAAAGACATTTTCCAATGTGGCATTAAAGAGCTTCGGAGATATGGTGTCACCTTGTCTCACTCCCTTTCCAATTTTTATGTGTGTTGTATTTTCAAACAGCCGAATCTTTGCACTTGCATTTTCATAGATGTTATTAATAATATTAATGTATGCATCTTCAATACCGCAGTGATTTCAGAGCCGTGGTAACTGCTGATGGTTTCACTGAATCAAAGGCTTTTTCATAATCGATAAAAGCCATATAATGGAAGTTCATATTCCCTCGCTCTTTCAATTAGTTCTCTCAGTACGTGGATATGATCTATTGTGCTGTAGCCACTCCTGAATCCAGCTTGTTCTCCGGTTGAGCCATGTCCAGTGTTACCTTCAAGCGGTGTGAAAGAACTTTAGTGAAGATTTTATAAACCACTGATAGGAGGCTGATAGGTCTGTAGTTCCTGAGATCCTCAATGTCACCTTTTTTATGTAGCAGGATCATTGTAGCATTGTTCCAATCCTCAGGAATCTTCCCTTCATTAAGGCATCGAGTGAAAATTTGGGCGAGTACTGTTTCAATTTCTCCACTTGCTTCTTGTATGATGTCTATAGTAATTCCATCTTCTCCTGGAGCTTTCCCCCGCTTCATGTTCTTGATTGCATGAGCAACTTCTGCTGGGAGGACTGGAAGAACTCTGGTACCTTTCATGATGTCTGGAGTACATGTATCATCCCTTTCATATAGTTTGGAGTAGAAATCTTTCACTCTTGTCAAAATTTCGCCTCTATTTCTTGTTATAGAACCATCTTCTTTTCTCAGAGCCATAATCTGTTTTCTTCCCTTACTGAGATGTTCCCTTTGCTATCTTTAGGCTTTGGTTGTTTTCAATTGCTTTCCTCACTAGCTCACAGTTGAATTTCCTTACGTCTTCAGTGATACTTTTTCGTGCTGTCTTGCATAGCTCTATATATTCACTTTGGAAGTCACATCTTCTTTAGTTGTCCTCATCTCTCTTCTTTTTGCATCAACATTTTGGTTTTTCCTGATAATTTGTTTACATGCAACTTGTTCTTAGACCCAGCTAATTTTGTTGCTGTTTCCATAAGAGCTTTGGTTACTTTTCTGTTAACTTCAGAAATATCCACTTCTTCCGATGTTAGGCCTTCTAAAGCAGAGAATCTGTTCTTCAGTTCCAACTTGAAAGTATTATGGTGTTTTTTAAGGTTGGTTATGTCAATACATTTTTTGTTTGTCTTATGAGTTTGCCACGTTCCAGTTTAGTGTTGAGGTGCATCTTACATCTCACCAATCTATGGTCACTACCTGTGTTGAACTTGTTTAGCACACTGCAGTCTTCGATGACGAATTTTTTGTTACACATAATAAAATCAATTTCACTTGTCGTCCCAATTGGATGTCTCCATGTCCATTTCCTGTGTGGCTTTTTCTTGAAAAAGGAATTCAAGATGAAAAAATCCTTCTGCCTCTGCAAACTCAACGAGAGTATTTCCACGCTGGTTTCTGTTGCCGTGACCGAATTTACCTACTGAAGTTTCATTCTGTTGCCGGTGCCCTATTTTTGCATTGAAATCTCCCATAATTATCTTCAAGTGTTGCTTACCTTTATTATTTAGATGACGAATTTCCTCATAAAATTCTTCAATTTCTTCTTCAGGATGACTTGTGGTGGGTGCATAAGTTTGAATAATCTGAGCCTGGTATCTTCTCGATAGTTGGATAACGAGTCGTGCAGCTCTGTCCAGAGGAACTTTCAACTTCTACCACTTTATCCTTCAGTTTCTTGTTTATTATAAATCCAACACCACTAGTTCTGCCAGTATCTGTCCCACGATAATAGAAGAGATGTCCACTTTTCAGTTCAATGAGATCTTCTCCTTTTCTCCTTACCTCACTCAGCCCGACGATGTCCCACTTGATCCTTTGTAGTTCCTCTTCCAATTCAAGAAGCCTTGAATCAGAAGATAGGGAGCGTCCGTTGTAGGTAGCCAAGGTCAGCATCAAATGGCAGCCTAGTCCGGTCCTCCGGGATTCTTAGCACCTCTCTGCCTTCATGTCGCACTGGCCGCTGCCTTGGCCAGGTACATTCCAGCTGCCGGAGACTGAGGGCCAAGATTTAAGTTGTAGAGTCATTTTGGAGGTGTTTGGCCATAACTCACCACGCTGGCCAAGCGGGTTGGTGAGTGTGGGATAGCATTTCCTCTGATCCCGATGGTATAGTTATACCGCTATTTGCAGGTCGTCAGAGCCCCTTTAGTGGGAACAGGATGCACCACGAGAAGGCGGGGTTGACATTTGTCAAGGAGAGGCTGTGATGTTACGCATCACCTGACCTTACATCCCTTACATATATATACATATATATATATGTAACATCACAGCCTCTCCTTGACAAATGTCAACCCCGCCTTCTCGTGGTGCATCCTGTTCCCACTAAAGGGGCTCTGACGACCGCCAATAGCGGTATAACTATACCATCGGGATTAGAG
Organism: Macrothele yani; assembly: GCA_039090855.1. Lineage (NCBI taxonomy): Eukaryota > Metazoa > Arthropoda > Arachnida > Araneae > Macrothelidae > Macrothele > Macrothele yani. The sequence goes on from CM077002.1 coordinate 65,412,516, forward strand.
GAAATGCTATCCCACACTCACCAACCCGCTTGGCCAGCGTGGTGAGTTATGGCCAAACCCCTCCAAAATGACTCCAGAACTTAAATCTTGGCCCTCAGTCTCTGGCAGCTGGAATGTACAGCGGCAAGTGCGACATGAAGGCAGAGGGTGCTAAGAATCCCCGGAGGACCGGACTAGGCTGCCATCTGATGCTGACCTTGGCTACGTATAATCGACGCTTCCTATCTTCTGATTCAAGGCTCCTTGAATTGGAAGAGGAACTTCAAAGGATCAAGTGAAACATCGTCGGGCTAAGTGAAGTAAGGAGAAAAGGAGAAGATCTCATTGAACTGAAAAGTGGGCATCTCTTCTACTATCGTGGGACAGATACTGGCAGAACTAGTGGTGTTGGATTTATAATAAACAAGAAACTGAAGGATAAAGTTGTGGAAGTTGAAAGTTCCTCTGACAGAGCTGCACGACTCGTTATCCAACTCTCGAGAAGATACCAGGCTCAAATTATTCAAACTTATGCCCCCACCACAAGTCATCCTGAAGAAGAAATTGAAGAATTTTATGAGGAAATTCGTGATCTAAATAATAAAGGTAAGCGGCACTTGAAGATAATTATGGGAGATTTCAATTCAAAAATAGGGCAACGGCAACAGAATGAAACTTCAGTAGGTAAATTCGGTCACAACAGAAACCAGCGTGGAAATACTCTCGTTGAGTTTACAGAGGCAGAAGGGTTTTTCATCTTGAACTCCTTTTTCAAGAAAAAGCCACACAGGAAATGAACATGGAGACATCCAAATGGGACGACAAGTGAAATTGATTTTATTATGTGTAACCAAAAATTCGTCATAGAAAACTGCAGTGTGCTAAACAAGTTCCACACAGGTAGTGACCATAGATTGGTGAGATGTAAGACGCACCTCAACACTAAACTTGAACGTGACAAGCTCATAAGACAAACAAAATCTATTGACATAACCAACCTTAAAAAACACCATAATACCTTCAAGTTGGAACTGAAGAACAGATTCTCTGCTTTAGAAGGCCTAACATCGGAAGAAGTGGATATTTCTGAAGTTAACAGAAAACTAACCAAAGCTCTTATGGAAACAGCAACAAAATTAGCTGGGTCTAAGAACAAGTTGCATGTGAACAAATTATCAGGAAAAACCAAAATGTTGATGCAGAAAAGAAGAGAGATGAGGACAACTAAAGAAGATGTGACTTCCAAAGTGGAATATATAGAGCTATGCAAAACAGTAAGAAAAAGTATCACTGAAGACGTAAGGAAATTCAATTGTGAACTAGTGAGGAAAGCAACTGAAAACAACCAAAGCCTAAAGATAGCAAAGGGACATCTCAGTAAGGGAAGAAAACAGATTATGGCACTGAGAAAAGAAGATTATTCTGTAACAAGAAATAGAGGCGAAATTTTGACAAGAGTGAAAGATTTCTACTCCAGATTATATGAAAGGGATGATACATGTACTCCAGACATCATGAAAGGTACCAGTACCAGAGTTTTTCCAGTCCTCCCAGCAGAAGTTGCACATGCAATCAAGAACATTAAGTGGGGAAAAGCTCCAGGAGAAGATGGAATTACTGTAGACATCATACAAGAAGTAAGTGGAGAAATCGAAACAGTACTCGCCCAAATTTTCACTGCATGCCTTAATGAAGGGAAGATTCCTGAGGATCGAAACACCGCTACAATGATCCTGCTACATAAAAAAGGTGACATTGAGGACCTCGGGAACTACAGACCTATCAGTGGTTTATAAAATCTTCACTAAAGTTCTTTCACACCGCTTGAAGGTAACACTGGACATGGCTCAACCGAGAGAACAAGCTGGATTCAGGAGTGGCTACAGCACTATAGATCATATCCACGTACTGAGAGAACTAATTGAAAGAGCGAGGGAATATGAACTTCCATTGTGCATGTCTTTTATCGATTATGAAAAAGCCTTTGATTCGGTGAAACCATCAGCAGTTACAATGGCTCTGAAATCCTGCGGTATTGAAGATGCATACATTAATATTATTAATACCATCTATGAAAATGCAAGTGCAAAGATTCGGCTGTTTGGAAATACAACACACATAAAAATTGGAAAGGGAGTGAGACAAGGTGACACCATATCTCCGAAGCTCTTTAATGCCACATTGGAGGGTGTCTTTCAGTCGCTGAGTTGGGAAAACAAGGGGATAAAGATTAATGGAGATTATCTAACCCACCTTCGTTTTGCTGATGACGTAGTCATTTTTGCAACTACCCCATCAGAGCTGCAGAGTATGATCCAGGAACTTGCTCACAAGAGTAAAGAAGTGGAATTAAAAATGAACTTTCAGAAGACAAAAGTGATGTTCAATGCTTTTACAAGAAATGAAGATTTATTGATTGATGGAGAAAAGCTGGAGATAACAGACACGTACGTTTATCTTGGACAGCAGATATCAAGTGAGGGTCACATTGATGAAGAAATTAATCGGCGTACAAAACTTGCCTGGAGAGCTTTTGGAAGAAACAGCATAATTTTCAAGAGCAATATACCATTATGTCTTAAAAGAAAAGTGTTTGATCAATGCATCCTTCCAATGCTTACGTATGGTGCAGAGACGTGGACCTTAACTAAAAGAGACATACAAAGACTGCAGACAACTCAAAGCAGCATGGAGAGGTGCATGCTTGGTATAACCAGGAGAGATAAGAAGAGAAACTCGTGGATCCGAAAAATGACAAGAGTGGAAGACATCATGATCAGAGTTAAATCCCTGAAATGGCAATGGGCTGGACATACTGCCAGAGGGACAGATCATCGATGGACAGCCGAAATTTTAGAGTTGATTCCAAGGGACAGGAAAAGACCCAGAAGAAGACCACATGGGAAATGGGTGGATGAAATTCGAAAGTATGCAGGAGATACACGGAGGAGACTGGCACAAAACAGACCGTTGTGGTGGAAACTTGGGGAGACCTTCGTCCAGCAGTGGATTGATAATGGTTGACAATGATGATGATGATGATATATATATATATATTGTATTTTGACTCCGGTATATACAAACGGTATATTTATATACAAACTCTTTTAGTGTTAAGTTAAGAACATGTATTTCAATATTTGCCATAAGTGTTACGGAAAAAGAACTGTACTTACTGGACTGGGAAGTCCTTATCCTTATCCTGGAGCAAGTCTCACCAACTCCAGACGTAACATCCTTGTAAACAAACATAGTATTTTTTTTTCTCACCTCCGGAAGTAACTATCCAAGGAGTATGTTTTTCCCTTCGGGATTACGTCATAATTTGAGACTGCGTACGACGTTCGCTAAGTATTGCATCATACGTTGCGAAAAGTTGAGTCCGCCCTCCAACTTTACATGTAATTTTCTGATTGGCGGAGTAGTAATGTTGATTTTGAGGATTACGCTAATTCTTATGTACGGCCGTAAGCACGTGTATTTAAGTGTTGTAGTTCATTTGTACTTTAATCTTTTTTGCCGATAACTATCATGTAAGACTTCGTAAAGGTATTCGTAATATATTAATGTATCGATATTGTTTTTCATTCATTGTTAGTTATTACAGCGAATTGCTTGTTGCTGTATTGTTTAGTTGAATTGTAAATAATTAAATTCATGTTTGTTTTCATAAATTTTAATAGAATTTTAAAATATTAGTTTTTATTTTCTGGAAGAAACACGCTCTGCTACCTAACAAGAAGCCCAAGGAATAGGTCGTAGAAAATAAAATAAAATGAACTCACTCACCAAGTGATTCAAAGGAGGAAACTTACACATATGCACATCTTTGTAACTGTTATTCTGTTTAGTTCCAGTGCATCATTGAACAATTGAAGAGATAATTATCAATACTTATGAGTCAATGCGCGGATTTGTTACTATACACGTCACAGATCACAAGGCAATGTCCAGTTGACGAGGATTCTTAACAAGTTCGTTTAATACGTCTTCCACAGTAGGGGTATGATTCCTGTGAATGTTCAGAAGAGCTAGACAGTTCATTCTTACACTGCCAGTGGAATTGCGTAGGCATGTCTGTAACGTACCAGGAGATGTGACGTACCTGCCAGAAGGACGCACACGACATAAAGGCACATAGCAATCAGAATGAACGTCGGCGTAGCTCAGTTGGCAGAGCGACTTGTTCCGGACTAAGCGGACTCGGGTTCGAATCCCGGCGTAGACCAGAAATGACGGAGAAATTTACTTCGTTATAATGGCGCCCGAACTATCCGGATGACCCGACCGTTCAAAATCTCGCAATGGTGTGATGTTATTTCCACACCGCGAGATAAGAAAAATCAGAGAATCCCTTCTCCAGCGCTTCGAAAAATAAATGTGTGTGATGTTGCATTCCACACACCAGATTGACTGGGAGTTCTCAAGTGCACGTTCTACAGTGGATGGCTGCCTGCAACGATTCATGGTCACGGCTGACCCGTGGGCCATGCCCCCGGCCCTCTTTGGGGGGGGGGGAGATGCGACGTACCTTCCAGCAGGACGCACATGACATAAAGGCAGATAGTAGTCAGAATGAACGTCCGCGTAGCTCAATTGGTAGAGTGACTTATTCCGGAATGAGGGGGATCGTCCGGGCGGCCAACAGAAGGGCCAGCAGTTCAGGCCAACAGTTGGCACCCCATCAGTTGTCATATGCCACAACAGGGCCATCAGTGGTCCATCACAGGCAGTAGCTGCCACAAGTGGCCCTTCAGTGGCCCAGCAAGCACGTGTCAGAAATGATGGCTAGCCTAATGTGGTCCGCTAGTGGGCCGTTAGTGGCAGCCAGCAACCACGTGACGTAACTGGTGGCTTGCCGAATCTTGTCCGCCAATTTCCCAGTATTAGCCATAATAATAATAATAAAGCAAGGATAACCGAAGTTTCCTAACGCGACAATTTTTTTTTTCTACCCTTACGAAGCTTGTGAATTAACGCACTGCGCTGGGGAAATTTTCTCGACAGACCGGAAAAACCCCGTTCGCATCTGACTAGATTCGATCCTGGGCCGTTTACGTGGAAGCCGCGCTCGCTACCGACCGGACTAATTCACGACGCTCGGATACGTGCTGGAAGCTATCTGTTTGGTATGCAATTTGTAATCGAATGCTTCCCTCTTTCATTTTATAATATTGGGAAGTATTTCTCATAAAAGTCAGTTTCATATAATTGATAAATAAATTTTTTCAACGTAACGATAATTTTTTTTTGTTTTTTTTTTACGTTAAGGGAACTTCACTTATTTTGAAGGCGTGTCGCTTTCCAAAGTTTTGTACTGTCCTTGCCGTCTTGAAAAGAGATTGTTGAATAAATATATATTTACCCGGGTTCATGTCACATTCTGTTACATTTTTAACGTTGTGTCTTTCCTTTCCGTTGTCCGAAGCTACATTTGTTTTAAAGAGTAAAAGATATTTTATTTTACTTCTCGTTATTTTTAGAAGCGAATTCCTCCCAGTCTTGTGTATTCAACCCATGGATGAGTACACAACATAGCGTTGCTTTTTTTTTTTTCTTTCAAATAATTAATAAATTTTGTACGCGTATAATTCTTTTTTTTCCCAACAAACGCTATTTTAATGGTTTTCCAGGATATGTGTTTCAAGCGGTTTCAAATTTTTTCTTGTTATTCATCCACTCCATTCCATGAATTGTTATTCATGGGAATGGAGTGGGTGTATTTCATGGCTGTAATCTAGTATTTCACAGCTTAATCTGATACCTTCGTCGACGTAAAATTTCATTAGGAAATTAATTCGCATCTCCACATATGGATTTTTTCTTAACATCCACTAAAATAACACGATGGCGATAGCGTCGTCTTCAACTAACTGGTACCATGAGAGACACAGCAAGTGTTGCTTCTGCGCATGCGCAGTCCCGATGCTTCCACCTGCTGTTGGGGGTTGCATTGGTTGCCAGCAACGGGCCACTAGTGGCACTTGCTTGGAGGCCCACAATACACGGCGATGCTGCAGGGCCATCAATGGCTCGCCAACTGATAGTGCTGCCACCAAAGGACCACTAGCTAGCCGTAAGCGGCAGATTTCAGCCAGCAGTGACCCATCACTGCCAGCTGGTGGCCAGCAGTTTCCCAGCACTTGTGTTTTTGCTGGGTTATGTAACGTACCAGGAGATGTGACGTACCTGCCAGAAGGACTCACACGACATAAAGGCAGATGGGTATCAGAATAAAACGTCCGCGTAGCTCAATTGGTAGAGCAACTTATTTCGGAATGAGAGGATCCGGGTTCGAGCCCCGGCGCGGATAAAAATGATGGAGAAATTTACTTCGTTATATGTCTTAAGACGGCGAAGGGTTGACAACGATCTTTCGTTTGTGCAAGTAGAAACTGGAAGGACAGCTAATATTTCCAGAAGTCTAAATATATTAGGCATAATATTTTGATTGCAAATAGCCAGAGCTTCTGCTGCAGTTTTCGGGGGGCTAACTTTGTCATGTCAGATCAGATCAGATCATATGTAGAGGATTTTCGGAAGGGAGTTTCTGACCCCAGGTCTTAAACAACCCTTAGAAGTAGGAAGCTAGGAGATTTGGGCTAGAGTGCCCGATAGGAAAGTCACATGGAAGCGAGGTAGAAAGGGGGAGGAAGACACCCTTATTTTGTACTGGGGGTCCAGTACCCGGGGTCCGACGACTTAACGTGCCCACTGACGCACGGCGGATATTTAGTGGTTTTTTTTTATTGGAGGTTTAACGACCACCATGAGCAACTCAATGGGCTATAAGCAGTCGCCCGTCCCTAATTTAAGGTCACTTGTTCCAGGGAAGGGAAAGAACCAGTGCCGTAAGACAAACACATCATCCATGCCTCACCGGGATTCGAACCCGGACCCCGTTCGGACGAATGATCAGAGGCCATCGCTTAGACCACTGCGCCACCGGGGCGGCATTTAGTGGTTCGAACGTTCGTACCTGCCTGGGATCAAACCCGAGGTCTTCTCCGTGGCAGTCACGAACGCTGACCACTAGGCCATCAACGGCCCAACTTTGTCATGTCTCGCTCTCGTTATTCTTTTATACCACAATGTTAGCTCAGAATTTAAGTTTTCCTGGCAACCGTCCAAGTCGTTAGCATAAAATTGAGTGAGCGCTGCAAATGCTTCAAGCTGCGAAGGTTGCAAAACTGAAGGATCGATGGGTAGAACGCACTGGAATCCTCTTAAAATTTTTCGATGCGTTCGGAATTGTAAATCCAGCTGGGACAGAAAAGAATCGATAAATGGAATGAAAATGCTCACACGGAAGTATGTTTCTGGTGCCGCTGCTGATATGTTGACGCGATTTGTTTGTCTTCCAGCTCCCCGGGGGATTTTAATGGATGATTCTAATTTCTCTAAGGCTTCCGATGCAGAAATAAATATTTTAGAGAATTCGTCATTGGTATTTTCGCGCAAGATTTTTTTTTTTTCGGTACTAATGTCTTCCGCAAGGTTCACTGCTTCACATAAGTCAATCGTCGACTTCTGCAGAAACCCACAGAAATACACAAATGCACAGTCAAAGAGAACACTTTGTGAATGCAAAAGAGCGAAATCACAAACTGGCAATTTGTTACCGCGCACAGCAGAGAACTGGCTTGTGTTGATGAAACTTTATCTCTCCAGTCTGATATTTTTTGGAGTGTTTCAACAACTGGATCGTAAAGCTCTAATACTGCTGTTACAGAGTCATACCTTTTCAACGATCTGGTTGCACAGAGGTGTTTCAATTTTTCTCGTCGCGAAGTAGGTATATCCATCTCATTTATTGCCGTAGTAAGTACATGTTGTCTTTTCGGAGTGTTCAGGAAATCATACAAGGTTGCTATAGTTCCCATGCAATTTCTTTTTGCTGTGACCTCACACGCAGTTGATACGGACAAGTTGAGGCTGTGGGCGGAGCAGTGTACGTACAGGGCTGATGGAATCATTTCCCTCTCATGGGCTTGCACACCATTTATTTTCCCGCTCATTGATGCAGCTCCATCGTAGCCCTGGCCACGCAACTTCTTGATCTCCACATTTAATGACTGCAACTTGTTTACTATTTGCCGTTGCAATTCCTTTACCGGTTACATCATGGACTGGAATAAAGTATAAAAATATCTTTCACGGCGAAATTTTCTCTGTCGATATAACAAACGCATAGCGATAATTGTTCCATACCTGCTATGTCAGTCGTTTCGTCGGCGAGGATGGCAAAGCAAGTTGCATTATTTATTTCTCTGACAAGCTTGCGAAGTATCAAATCGTTTCAGGCTTCAATTACTTCATTCTGAATTCGAGGGTTGATGTACTGCGCATTTCCACCGCTGGATTCCAACATGTGTTTCAGTACAGGGTCCCACTTGCTTCGGAAACGAAGCAGTGCTCGAAAGTTTCCGTCATTCTAGTCTGGTTTTTCGGTGTCGGTCACCGCAATTCTCCCCGAATCCCTGTGCCCTCTCAACTCGAGACCTTGCTCTCCACAAAACAGAACTGTTTCAATGATTGGTGTGATATTTTTTCTGTTTTCTAATTTTCTTCTCACTGCCGCAGTGTCAAATTGCTCATCCACAGACCTTTTCTTTCCAAGTGTGATATCACTTAAAGTTTCGGCAATTTCTACCGATTGCTTGTGATAATTACACTTTTCATGCTCGGAAAACCGTTGGATGGCATCTGTCCAATTATGAAATTTAGCTTTACACAGCTGATCTAAGGGTTGCTTACCAGATCCGGCACCAGGACTAGGCGCAAAAAATGCACAAAATTTGCAAAAGGCGCCACCCTGAAAATCTGAATAGGCAAGCCAATTCCAGCGGTAGAGCCATTTACACTGGAATCGCAAATTTCTTTTCCCTTTTGCTGGAAATGCAAATCCTGGATTGGGTTCCCAGACGTTGTTGAGTATATCCAGTTTTTTATCATTCGATATATCTTTTGCTGCAAAGAGTCCAACATCATATGGCTGTACTTTAGTAAGACTTTGAGAGGAATTCGGGATCGTTTCACATTCGTCGGATTTAGATGGTACACATGACATTGCACCATTAATCAATACCGGTATGAGTGTTGAATCAGTGGGGACTTCACTGACAGAACAAGAGGAATTGTCAACAAAAGCCCCACATTCACGCTGAGTGGGAGAAGAAGCACTTGGGACGGATTGCGTTATATCTGCACTACCCATGCGAGAGTCATTTACACGTGGCTTTTTGCCAAAGAAATGTAAAATTGAATTATGCGATCTCTTGGACATACCGATTACCAAACAGTATACCGTAACTGAATTTAATGTAAAAATATATTCCGAATATCAAATCAACAACACTGTCTTACCGAGCACAGTTTGCGATTAACTGACGAAAAGTACAAGCTTGAAACACCAGCACGCTAGGAATTAGGAAACAGGTTTTCTCGCCATGCCGGCGACGACGCTGACACTAAAGCAATTTTCAACAACAAATAAGCGGTGAAATTGGAGACGCTGATAAGCAGAACCTGTCAGAGAGAAGAAGGCCACGTGGCCTGGCGACAGACTCCGAAGTTAGAACTCCAACTCTGGCAGTGACGAAGGGCATGTTAGTTACAAATACGATCATGCTTTCTTCATAATACGTAGGTGTAAAGAAAATTCCAACGCCTATTGAAGTCTCAATAATGACCAGCAAAAGACGTAAGCCGTACAACCATACAACGTACTGACCCTTGAGCAGAAAATCTAAATTATTGAACGGCACGACAAAAGCGTTACAGTCAAAGAACTGTGTGATGCTGTGAGCTATTTAAATGTCGTAAAACCCAAATTTACACGACACTGAAAAAGAAAAGTGAAATAATAGAAGAATGGGCTCCAAGGCGCAACTTATAAAAGAAGAAGAGGAATAGAAAACGAAGATTTCGATGATATAGTATGGACATGGTTTGTGGACACACACGAAAAATAAGTAATTCACGCTGATTTTTTTTTCTACAACTTGTTACCAGCAGATTTCAAAATTGCTACAAAAATCTTGAAGGCAGCTTAAATTCTAGCACTATATTTTGGTTCAAGGGAGGGGTTTTAAACCCGTAACCCCCCCTTTCGTACGTCAATGTTCTGATTAATGGAAGCAATTGTGGTGCTCAGAAACATCATGCACGGCAAAATATTACGAACAAATTGGATAGAAAAAAATTGAAGAGCTTTCAAAAAACTATGGAAAGCAATTAAATAAATTGTCATTTAAAAACAAATTACGTGAATATGCAAACTAGTGATGCAATCAGCGTATTATCGTATCACTAGTCTACGTCATTGTCGCCTAATAAAACATTTCGAAATATCAGACCCTAAATTAGTTACGGGCGACTGCTTAAGCCCATTGAGTTGCTCACGGTGGTCGTTAAACCTCCAATCAAAAAAAAAAAAAAAGTGGGAATGGTATTGATTAGCGTACCAAAGCAGGAACCGCCCAGACCCCGACTGTGAGATCACAGTGACCAATCACAGAAGGAGCGTGAACCTAGTCTGTAGCGGTCTGTGGGCTAAATCATGGCCATGGCTAAATTCACGCATATAGAGCCTTTGCATCGATGTCAGTTTTGACGTCACGGTTACTTCCGGGTGGTCAGTTTTGTGTCGTATGAGAGCTTCTCAAACTACGAGTAAGGTAGGGGAATTTCCTTTTATCACTTTCCAACAGCAGAAAAACGCCTTATAACGAAGTAAATTTCTTCGTCATTTTTGATCTACGCCGGGATTCGAACCCGAGGCCGCTTATTCCGGAACAAGTCGCTCTACCAACTGAGCTACGCAGACGTTTTATTCTGATTCCTATCTGCCTTTATGTCGTGTGCGTCCTGCTGGCAGGTACGTCACATCTCCCCCCTCCCCGAAAAAGGGCCGGGGGCATGGCCCACGGGTCAGCCGTGACCATGAATCGTTGCAGGCAGCCATCCACTGTAGAACGTGCACTTGAGAACTCCCAGTCAATCTGCTGTGTGGAATGCAACATCACACATTTTTTATTTTTCGAAGCGCTGGAGAAGGGATTCTCTGATTTTTCCTATCTCGCGGTGTGGAAAGAACATCACACCATTGCGAGATTTTGAACGGTCGGGTCATCCGGATAGTTCGGGCGCCATTATAACGAAGTAAATTTCTCCGTAATTTTTGGTCTACGCCGGGATTCGAACCCGAGGCCGCTTATTCCGGAACAAGTCGCTCTACCAACTGAGCTACGCAGACGTTTTATTCTGATTGCTATGTGCCTTTATGTCGTGTGCGTCCTGCTGGCAGGTACGTCACAGCCTGATTATGTGGAAAATAGCCGTAAATCGGAAGGCATGGTCGCCCAGACCGTATGACAGGTTCTGCAGTAAACACTTCATTTCAGGTGTAAATCTGCATATTTTACTACTTTTAATAGTCGAATTTATATCGGTGCATTTTCTTGCTCACTCTTATCTATTATTTTCAAATTTTTACGTAAGTCCTTATTATTCTGCTTACAATGTTCTGAATGCATGACGGATTAACTTTGCTGTCGAATCGGAAATTGCTGAGATTTTGTTAACTTTCAAGATTTTGTACTCTTACTGATTTGTAAATACTGAAACAGCTGTTTTTTTTCGAACCAAAATTTACGGATATACGTCCACATAGAATTAGAGGGTGCTGTCATACATTATTGTGTTGTCCGTTTCCCCGGATCTATTTTTTGTGTGTGAAAAAATAGTCCGTTTTTCGGAATACGATAAGTCGGTATTTCCTTTTTTCTAATTGCAATACACACTGGAACCAGTCAGAAACTTAAAAACTTACCTTAGACCGGATAACAAATATTTCGTCTTCAGTGTTCAGAATTAATACATTTCTAACCCACCCACTGGTAAAATATTTACATGCATCAAGGCTTTTATAAGCTTTTAGAGCTTTTCTGGTGTAACACGAAAACCTGCCTGTTAAATAGTTATAAATATCGTGATAGTTCAGATCAGGTACGTAGGTCCGTAGGAACACAAACCTCCAGACGATATAAATATCTTTCAGGTACGTCATATCGATCTTCTATGTCATTTATTTTTAAGCTTTTCTTCGTAACGTTGCTTTTCCATCACATTAAGATGGCAAACTTTGTCAGAAAGAACAGTTTTTTAAAACTCTATTTACAGCAGCAGCAGCTATTGAAAAGAATGGAGAGAGACCAGCTAGACTTCCCGGAAGTCTAGCAGACAGTTTTGTGACGTCACGTGTAAAGTCTCTATAGCGTAAATTTTTTTTTTTTTTTTGAGGTTTAACGACCACCGTGAGCAACTCAATGGGCTATAAGCAGTCGCCCGTCCCTAATTTAGGGTCACTGGTTCCAGGGAAGGGAGAGAGCTAGTGCCGTAAGACAAACACAACATCCATGCCTCACCGGGATTCGAACCTGGACCCCATCGGACGAATGATCAGAGGCCAACGCCTTAGACCACTGCGCCACCGGGGCGGCAGCGTAAATTTAGCCTCAGCCACACCTGTGTACCTAGCCGTATAACACGAGAGTGACGTTACAAACGGAGGGAACTGATCTCTCTAATGTTATGGCCTTGTACTTTCTAGACGACGGTCATGCTTTGCCTATGGGGTCAGTGAAAATAGAGCATTTTATAAACTAGCAAATCTCATCGAGCCTTCTGCAGTATTGAAGGAAAAGTAGTTGTAAGTATTTGCCTTTCCATTAGTAGATATGTATTCTATTTTTTTTTTTGGAGGTTTAACGACCACCGTGAGCAACTCAATGGGCTATAAGCAGTCGCCCGTCCCTAATTTAGGGTCACTTGTTCCAGGGAAGGGAGAGAGCCAGTGCCGAAAGACAAACACAACATCCATGCCTCACCGGGATTCGAACCCGGACCCCGTTCGGACGAATGATCAGAGGCCATCGCTTAGACCACTGCGCCACCGGGGCGGTGTCTATGTATTCTATGTCTTCCAGCATTAATCAACATCAGTCGCTTCCGTAATTAATTAACATCAGTCGCTTCCTTTTGATTAATTAACAACAGTCGCTTCCTTTTGATTAATTCAATTAGGTAAACGATAACTAATCGGCCGCCCCGGTGGCGCAGTGGTCTAAGGCGCTGGCCTCTGATCATTCGTCCGTAAAGGGTCCGGGTTCGAATCCCGGTGAGGCATGGATGTTGTGTTTGTCTTACGGCACTGGCTCTCTCCCTTCCCTGGAACCAGTGACCCTAAATTAGGGACGGGCGACGGCTTATAGCCCATTGAGTTGCTCACGGTTGTCGTTAAACCTTCAATAAAAAAATAACTAATCGATTGTTGCCGCATAAACATTCTTCCGAGAAGGGTCCAAGTTCGAATCCTGCGAGGCATAGATGTTGTGTTTGTCTTACGGCACTTGCTCTCCCCCTTTTGTGGAGTCAGTGACCCTAAATTAGGGAGGGGAATATGCTTATATATTACTGGGTTGCTCACAGTGGTCGTGTAACGTTCAATAAAAACAAACAAGCCCGTGGCGCAGTGGCCTAAGCGATAACCTCTGATCATTCGTCCAAAAGGGGTCCGAGTTCGAATCCCAGTGAGGCATGGATGTTTTGTGTGTCTTACGGCACTGGCTCTCTCCCTTCCCTGGAGCCAGTACCCTAAGGTAGGGACGGGAGACTGCTTATAGCCCATTGAGCTGCTCACGGTGGTCGTTAAACCTCCAATAAAAACAACAACAACAACAACAACAACAAATTAATACAGACATTTAACGTGGACCAGGAACATCAAACAAAGATCTTCGCTCTTTCCCCGTTTATAAGTCAGTCACGTAAAACTCTCTCCCGGTGGCGGCCAATGAGAATTTTTCTGTGACTCACTGATAAACGGGGAAAGAGCGAATATCTTTGTTTGATGAAACAATAAAAAAGTTTGTTATTGAATTGTGGGACAACGTGTAATTTGCCACCCCAGTGGTGCAGTGGTCTAAGCGCTGGCTTATGATCATTCGCCCGTGAAGTGTCCGAATCCCTGTAAGGCATAGATGTTGCGTTTGCCTTTCGGCACTGGTTCTCTACCTTCCCTGGAACCAGTGACCCTAAATTAGAGACAGGCGATTGCTTATACCCCATTGATTTGCTCACGGTGGTCGTTAAGGCCATTCTACCTGAAATCTCTGCCTTATGTTTCCAATGGTAAAATTTCTTTACATTTTTTCTTCGCAATTAATGTATTCCCAATGGTAAAATTTCTTTACATTTTTTTCTTCGCAATTAATGTATTCCCAATGGTGAAAATTTGCACATTGGGATACTATATATTTGCTAAAACACAACCATAATTAAGCAATCCAACATTTGTTTGTTGACTGATGTCATCAGTGTACAGGCTACGCCATCTATTAATAGGTCTTTTTTTTTTTTTTTTTTTTTGATTGGAGGTTTAACGACCACCGTGAGCAACTCAATGGGCTATAAGCAGTCGCCCGTCCCTAATTTAGGGTCACTGGTTCCAGGGAAGGGAAAGAACCAGTGCCGTAAGACAAACACAACATCCATGCCTGACCGGGATTCGAACCCGGATCCCTTTCGGACGAATGATCAGAGGCCATCGCTTAGACCACTGCGCCACCGGGACGGCTATTAATAGGTCTGAACATTATTCAAAGAAAAATGCTTGATTTTTAATATAATTATGATTATGTTTTAGCAAATATTAATTATCCCATGGCCGCCCCGGTGGCGCAGTGGTCTAAGGCGTTGGCCTCTGATCATTCGAATCCCGGTGAGGCATGGATGTTGTGTTTGTCTTACGGCACTGGTTCTTTCCCTTCCCTGGAACCAGTGACCCTAAATTAGGGACGGGCGACTGCTTATAGCCCATTGAGTTGCTCAGGGTGGTTGTTAAACCTCCAATCAAAAAAAAAAAAAAAAATAATTATCCCATGCTATAACTAAAAGTTAGTTTTATCGATGTGCAAATTTTCATCCTTGGGAATAAATTAATTGTGAAGGAAATATGTACAGAAATTTTACCATTGGAAACATAAGACAAAGATTTTAGGTAGAACCACAGATATCATATAAGAGACTAGACTGGCCGAGGAGCTGCTGACGCATGTAAAGCATGGCGCCATTATCAGCGGGTCAGGCAGCAACGATTCACGGCATTTCTATCACTGAGAAACACTTTTTTTGATTGGAGGTTTAACGACCACCGTGAGCAACTCAATGGGCTATAAGCAGTCGCCCGTCCCTAATTTAGGGTCACTGGTTCCAGGGAAGGGAAAGAGCCAGTGCCGTAAGACAAACACAACATCCATGCCTCACCGGGATTCGAACCCGGACCCCTTATGGACGAATGATCAGAGGCCAGCGCCTTAGACCACTGCGCCACCGGAGCGGCCCTGAGAAACACAGCAGTGTTGCGATTCATACAAACAGAAAATTTTATTCCTTAGTGATATGCTTAAAAACCACTTTCATTTACTGTAGGAATAATAATTTTCAGATATAAATAATATTCTGAATAGTTAAAAAAAAAAGAAGAATTATTACTCAGTACTGTTTGAGGGCAACGATCTAACAGCAAAACATTCACAGAAAACTGCTTACTCGCGATAGGTCGTGCCATCAGTCAAATAAGAGGAAAGGGTGCATTCATGAATACTTTTAGAAGCTTCAATGTTATAACTTTTGGAAGCTTCAATGTTATAAATTTTCAAACTTATTGTAATGTTAATAAACACTTCGCGTGTTCGCTTTTGCCCCATACGGATTTACACTACGTCGCTAAAAATAAATAACAGGTACTTACTTCTTTCCAGTCTCCTGTAGTAGTATAAAAACAGAAAAACTTCCAGTTTGTCTAGATTACACAATTTATTTGCAGCAGAAATTCATTTAAAACGTTCTATACCTACACAATTTCAACAGAAATATGCTCTTTATAGATATATTTGAAATCTATTAGTAAAACGAATAGAGCACATTGGTGATGCTTTTCACTTGGGTGAAGAAGCATATACCATGAAAGATGACCTTTCTGAGCAAATTGTTTTGAGAATCCAACAAATCCTGAAGTTTTTCACCTGTGTGAAGAAGCATATGGGTTGAAAGACCACTTTTATGGGCAAATTGTATTGAGCATTCATCGTGATGGAAAGATGTTTTACTTGTGTGAAGTGGCATGTCTTGCATTTAATAAAATAACTGTCAATATTTTGTTCGAACTATTGCAATATTCATTACAAACTGTAATTAATATTAATTAACTAGACTTTAACGCTATTACAAACTAACAGGTGGTATATTCCACTCAGATGAATCTTACACACTACCATTGGGTCAACTTAACATTGGACAGAAATCTTTAAATTCGTAAAATTAACTACAAGCACTTACCTGTGAAATGAAATCCCACTTTGTTTGTTGTTTTCATTGTCTCGGGCACTGCAATTTAGTGCAGAACAAGCTTTCACCATTTTTGATATCTCGTAACACACATAGACATCGCAGAACACTCTCTCAAACTGACCCTCTCAATGTGGCTCGTTGATGCCACGTCGTAAGAGTGTTACAGAAATAGCGGGCAGCCAATCTAGTTCCTTATATGATATCTGTGGGTAGAACGACCTTAAACCTCCAATCAAAAAAAAATTGACAAAAAAAAAAAAAAAAAAAAACTTGTAATTTATCTATTTTCCAGGAAATGGATGGCAACACTTATTCTGACCAATAGAGTTTCAAAATTTACTGTTTGTGTGTGTGTCTGGTTTTACTGATTTGTGACGTTGCATGTTTAAGCGGTGGGAACGAGGCGTTACGTTAGTTGATGTTATTCAGTGTTTGGTCATTACTGAGCGAGAAGAGTGTTGAATTCGTGAAGCCTGTCTTGGATTTTGTCGGTTGGAAATTATCATCTTTTGTGCAGTCAGTTTTGAGAAATTTTCGTGCACAGGTTTGTATGTTCTTTTTTACGTGTTCTTTTGTGTGTTTCAAAACGTGTGTGGTACCAGTCACGTTGGCATTGTGATTGATTGATTTTTTTGTGCTGCTGCTTTGCACGCTGTAGTTTTGAATATTAATGATTTCATAGGCAAGCCCAAATTGGACTTAACCTTCTTTTAAAGATGAAAACCACACGCTTTGGTTATGTGAAATAATGCTAAAAAGCAAATGCTGTGTTTCAGTCTGGAAGTAAGTGATTCCTACAAATTCGCGCCAGTCATTCGAGCCTTAACTTCTCGAGCGGGAAAGCGGAAGTTGTCCTTTGTGCTTACTTGTTTTACACCTGTGTAATTTCTTGGAACAGCACGTCGAAACTGACGAATGAACTAGGACGGAAACAGTTATGTTACATTAACCATAGAGGAATAAAAGTATGATGACAATTCCGACACTTAAATTGTTTCGTTATTTTCAGCGTAGTTGTGGTAGGGCCTGTTTATAATAGCGTATGTGCGCGCCACGGTAAGCCTAACTTACCAGTTTTCGGTGGATTTATAGAATTCGTATTTACTCGTTGCGTATGTTTCGTCTCGCAATCGCCCCCCTCCCTTCCTCTCTGTATAAGTATTTTAAAAATATTTATGGGAAAATTAAGGAGTTTCTCCGTGTAACTTCCGGAAGTGGCGGAGGAGTTTTGTAACAGAATGGGTTAAGTTCGAATTAATCGAAACCGTTTATCGCCTTCAAAAGAGCCAAAAGCATTTATGCTCAAAAAATTTTTTGTGGTTAAATATAGGCAATGAAACATTTTGTCAGTAGTTCCTCAGGGATGTAAATGTATACGGAAAATTTATTTTTGCCACTGAAATTGAAAACGTAATCTAACTTGACAGGCACCTACCTGCATACCAAAGCCCCACATCCTAGAACTTCTGTGTTAAAATGCAATAACGTTGGCTTTCAGTTATGAATCAAGTTCAACCAGCCGAAATTGTTGCGAAATTAAAAAAAATATGTATTAGTAAAAATAAAATAAAATAATATGGTAGACATACTGAAAGTTGCCAAACTCTTGGAACAGTTTCAGTGAGATCTCACATGGCAGACTGAGAAATCATTGCTGGTGAAGAAAGTGCATGCAAAGTGTGCTCATAATCCCATATTTTCGGAAGTGAAAAATGAGACTAATTTGTTGAGCAGTTTAAATATGTGTTCCCTAAAGACATCATCCTTCAGTAATGTTTGTTCATCAATTAAAATAGTTACAGTAACTACCCCAAAAGCTCAAAGGGAGATGATAAAAATGAAACTTGTATTTTTGTACCCTGTAAAAGATATTTGGATGTAAAATAAACATTGTGAAAAAGCTTTAAAAATAACTATAAAGCTGGGAGCTGTCAAGATTTTCTTGTATTAGGTCTCTATTTAGTTACACATATATCAAAGTGCACAATAGGAAAGCTTTTTATATGCAGTAAGAGATAAAAAAAGTATTCTGAAATCTGTTAGCCAGTAAAGTATTTTTTTAGTGGCCAGAATCAAAACATCGGACCAGCAGGTGGGGTGTGTATATAATATGTCGTGTACACTTTTGTCCAAAAAATGTTTTACTCAAAAGCCATTAGCTTATCTTTCCCTTGAAATTTTTTAAAAAAAGGTACTTTTTTTTTTTCTGGGGCTCACAAATTCTTGTATTACTTGTTTTTCAGTGGTGGTTTAGACAATCTTTTAGCTTTTAGGTCGCTCTGAGCATGCAGGAGATTCTTTCGCGGATTCACGGAATTTTGTTTTTTTGGGTCATACTTGAGATCGATGCAGAACTAAAGAGAACGGGTGGGGGTGGGTGGAATTCCGTTATTCCAAACTTTCAAATACTGAATTTAGACGAACTGAAGATTTAATCTGATCGTAATTTTCTTTCTTGCAATATTCCCTCTGCTCAGTGTTGTTGTGTTTCTGCTTGAAAATGGAGGAGGTAAAGTTTCCGAAAGCAAAAATCGGACTGAGCAGCCAAAGATTTTTCTCGTAATCATATATTTTTTTTCTGTCTGGGGACGGAATTTTGTTATTCCAAACTTTCAAAAACTGAAATTAGACGAACTGAAGATTTAATCTGTTATCGTAATTTTCTTTCTCGCAATATTCCCTCTGCTCAGTGTTGTTGTAAAATATAATTTTGCTTGAAAATGGAGGGAAAGTTTCCGAAAGCAAAAATCGGACTGAGCAAAGATTTTTCCCGTAATCATGTATATATATTTTTTCAATGTTCTCCCTTGTCCTGAATTATCGTTAATGTTATTTTCTCTTCGTAAACAGTTGTAAAGTGAAAAACTGGACACTCTTCATATCAGAAGAATAGTTGAATCAACCAAGTCTCAATTATGGGTCATCATTCTATGTCAGATCACCCATTGCAGATTTTGTGAAAATTGGCACAAAGTATTGTACTGGGGAGATATGAAACCTGTTAAAATTTTAGGTCAGTCGGCCCAGTAGATCTTGAGTAATGCCACTTTAAAAATTGGGTAGCGCTGCCTTTAAAGTTTTTGCATGATCCATACACTTGTTTCTGCACATTTTTGAATTAAAAGGACACTTTAAAATTAATAACAAGACATGGCAAAATGAGGCCACATTTTTATTAAACAAAACAATTTTTTTCAAGATGAGCCCCCACTTCAAATTTGCTAAAAATATTTTCATGTAAATACTTTGGACAATTCGCAATTTTGGTGAGGGGAAAAAAAAAATCAAATGGTATTTTAAAAATATATGGAACATTCCGACATATTACCCAATTTTTTAATTAAGTGGTTGCTTGACCATTTTTTACACCTCCCCCCCATAGTTTAACCCTTTCGGTGAGTAGCTCAAAACAATTTTTATTTTATTTTTTATGTGCTACCATCTTGGATATAGGCTTATTTTTCTTTTCTGCAGCATGCCAAAATGAGGCCTCACACTGGTTTTGAAAAAAAGGCAATTGCTTTCCTCTTATTACAGATCAAAAGTTTTGGTTGTCACTACCTTACCTTAAAGAGGACATTTTAGGTTTACAGAAAATGTATAGAAATGATAGAAAATATTTTTTTTAACCTTGCCTAAAGTGGTGTTGAAATTTGCAATACGCGCAAGCATAAATCGCCATTTTTGATGGACTGTTAAGGTGACTAGGGTTTGGAACGCCAAGTTGGGATTATTTTTTTTTAAACTTGCGCATCAGAATGTCCAGTGAAAGCTTATTTTATCTTTTGTGATTGAGACAGATTTTCTTCCTCCACAACAGAACTCTTTTTGAACTTTGAGTGTGTAGAATCTGAATCTGTGAAGCAACATACATACACACACACATTTTGGTACAATCTTTCAAAAGCTTGGCAGACCAGTTTTTTTTTCTTTGAAAATTAATGAAGATGCAGTTATGAAATATTAACTTTTTCAAACGTAGCTGTTAAAAATGAAGTGTATATGTTCCAAGTATCCAAAGTGTTCTAAGTGTTTTATAAGCAATCATCTGCACAAATTTCCATTAGTGTCAAAAGATTGTTCTGCAAGTAAGTCTTGTGTTGTGTTTAACAAATGCACCAAGTGAACATGGCTTTAGCACAAAACAGAATTCAGTCAAAATTTATAGATTCACTGAGCAACAAAAATCTTTATGCATATCTCTGAAATTGGGCCAGATAAACCCTCAAAAATAAAATAGCTGATCAAAGCTTGCTAACTGTGGCAAGCAATGAAAGACACATATATACTTCAAGCTCAATTTTATGATATCAATGTACTACAAAACAACTCTAGTTTTGTAAAATGAATCGTGGTAATTTGTATTAGATTGAATGTAGTAAATTTTTTTATATGATTCACCTGTTTGTTTTAAAAACCAAGTATAGCTTATATTTAGGTAGAAAATTGGATTGTGGGTTATATGCCACTTACAATAATACGATATAATACATTAATATGCATATTTATCTGTTAATAGGCATAAAATTACGAGATTACACGAGTTTAGCAAGCTTTCGCAGACAACGGGCAGCTTTTTCAGGCTTCTAAATACACTGACGGAAAAAAAAAATCCCAACACCAAGAAGGGGTTGTGTTAGATAAACGACAGTTGGTAGGCGGTGAGAGTGCATCTGTAAGATGACTTCTATGTAAATTTCGCGCTCGGCGCATACATGTGGCGCTAGTAGCGCCTCGGGACATGCAAAGCAGGTTTGTTGTAAATACGCGCTCTAACGTTCGTGAGTGTTAGTTATCGTTGAGATTCGACGTAGTGTGTTGATGTTAGTCAAGAATGCCTTTAAGAAGACGAAGAAGCCATTATCAACAGCTCACGGAGTTTGAACGAGGTCGTGTAATAGGGCTACGAGAAGGTGGATTTTCTTTCCGCAATATTGCAGAACGACTTAGCAGGAATGTAGCCACTGTGCATGATTGTTGGCAGCTGTGGTCAAAGGAAGGTACTGCCTCAAGAAGACCGGGTTCCGGCCGGCCACGTGGCACTACTGAGAGGGAAGACCGCCGTGTACGGCGTATGGCCGTTGCGCATTGTACTGCGTCTGCGGCAGCAATTCGAGCTGCAGTTGCCACCATAGTGACATAACGAACTGTTACAAATCGGTTACTTGAAGGAGAGCTCCGAGCCAGATGCCCTGTAGCGTGCATTCCACTTACTCCAAACCACTGCCGTTTGCGACGTCAGTGGTGTCAAGCTAGAGCTCATTGAAGGACGGAGTGGAGATCTGTTGTGTTTTCTGATGAAAGCCGGTTCTGCCTGGGTTGGTTAGAAGGAGGCCAGGTGAGCTCCTGCAACCAACCTGTCTGCGGCCGAGACACACTGGACCTACACCTGGAGTTATGGTCTGGGGAGCAATTTCTTATGACAGCAGGAGCACTCTCGTGGTTATCCCACGCACCCTGACGGCACAGTTGTATGTCGGTCTGGTGATTCAACCTGTTGTGCTGCCATTCATGAACAGCATTCCAGGGGGTGTTTTCCAACAGGATAACCCTCGCCCGCATACCGCTGTTGTAACCCAACATGCTCTACAAAGTGTCGACATGTTGCCGTGGCCTGCTAGATCACCAGATCTTTCACCAATCGAGCACGTATGGGACATAATTGGACGACAACTCCAGCGTCACCCCCAACCAGCATTAACCGTCCCTGTATTGACCGACCAAGTGCAACAGGCATGGAACTCCATCCCACAAACTGACATCCAGCACCTGTACGACACAATGCATGAACGTTTGCGTGCTTGCATTCAACATTCTGGCTGTTACACCGGTTATTAATGTACCAGCATTTCACATTTAAAATGGCTCTTCTCGCTCTTACATTAAGCTGTGATATTAACCTTAATCGATTAAATATGTTACCTATACAAATGTATTGCCACCGTTTCATTCCTCTACAACTATTTTTTCGTGGTGTTGGGATTTTTTTCCCGTCAGTGTATAAACACTTGACAGAAACAGACTAAAAGAATAACCAAACAGACTAACAGCAAACATAAACATTTTAAAAAAGTAACTTATAGCATGGGACTCGTATTACATCTCATGCTCATTGCTTATCCAGTAAGTTCTTAATGTTAATGTGTTCCAAATTAGTGAAATTTCAGTAGTTATGTCTGTGTTACACACGTCAGTGCCTAATATAATCTAGATTGATTTTCTGACTGCTGTTGACCTAGAACCGCTGTAGGGCGCCAGTCTTGTATCCTTCCAGATCGGTTGGGCGCCCTTAAAATTCACATCTCATGCTAATGCGGTAGTTAGTTTTCTGTTGTTTTTTTTATTTGCCTACGTCCAATGCAGCAATCCAAACAGTCGCAGTTTGGAGTGCCTATTGTTAATTTATCGTCTAAGACATTTTCCAAAGAGCTAAAAATCTTCAGCAAAGGTCCGAAATTTGCGTTCAAGGATAAAATCCAACCTAAAGAAATTATTCTAGCTGTAAAGAGTATCCTTCTAAGCATCCCACCAGATGAAAGAGATACAATCTGGGTGAACTGTATCACCCAGCTCAGTAGGATTATATGAAATGATGAGTGTAGCGCGTCACCCAGCCTTTGCGAAACTGCTGATATTCCTACTAGCCAGTGTGGCTAGTGGAATAAAAATTTTACTAGCCAAATGACAAAATCTACTACAAAATCCGTACGAAATTAAAAAAATAATTCAGTAACTACTCTAATTGAGTTTCTATGAAATTAAATGGGTGCATGTTTTTTTTTTTCTTTCTAATGAGAGACCTCTCCCCATTAACTTCATAAAAACAGATGCAGAGCAGTTACTGCATAGGATCATTAGATTGACTGCAAATATTGCATATGCTTTCGTTCCAAAATGATTGATTTTTTGATAATTTATTTTCAGTGCTGTAATATCATTACTCTTACTATCTTAATTTACACATACATAATTTATTTTTGAGAGGCCATTGAATTTAGATGTCTGATTTCTTTTATAACACAAGGACAAAAGCTAGGTTATATATGTAAAAACAAAAGGACAAAAGCTAGGACAAAAGCTTTTTAAAACAAAAGGACAAAAGCTAGGTTATATATATATACATAAAGTGTCACTAATGTTGATAGTTTACCACTGATATGTGCTGTTTGATCTTCCATCAATGGTATCTGCCCTCCACAATTGAATAGCATTCTGAGGATGAAAATCTCCAATTGAAGTGCCATTGTTCTCAGTGCAGTGGGATTGTCATCTAATCATCATTTAGTCATTTAAAGTGTACTATTCAGACATGCCCAATTACTGGTTTTTATGCGGTTCATTGCTGATGCACCACATCAATGGACTCTGCGCTGCGCAGCAGCAATTTTCTTTCACTCCCGATACTTTCTCATGCGTTCTGCCGCGGACATTGCGGTGTTTATCGAAAGCTGATGAGTTGCTCTTCCACGTAGACTACGTTCGATGTATTTCTGCTTGGCTTTTTGACGAGCATATGCTGACATTGTGAATTTTAAAAAAATTTCAACTGCAATCTAAAGTTTCACAACCAACACTGTATTTGATTTCACTTCTAATGTCTTAAATTGACAGATCTCGATGTTAGCTTTAGTTTGAGACCACTTTTGACGGCGTAGTGCTTCAGTGTTGAGTTATACTGAATAAAAGTTTGTGCAGTGAAGTGCAAAGCCCCCCTATCGCTGCACGGTAACTCAAGGTTACTAACAAGTCTGTTCCCTTAGCTATCGAATGAGACTAGATTGATTTGGTTCGCATTGATAATATAGAAATTATTAGACCAAGCTCTATGCCCATTTTTTCGTAACGCTCAACTTTCCGTACTGGCCACTTAGTACTGGTGTGATTTTAAAGACTTCTTCACGTCAAAAAAACCCCTGCCACATACTTCCTATTGTTCCTAAGCTGTGGTGAATTTCTGAGATCCAATGCATGGAACACACTGCCTCTTAAATTGCATCGTCAACACACGGAGGCCCCATAAGCAACCTGTTTAAACATCATGTCTGCATCGTGATGGGACTCCGAATGGGATCGCTCACTAAGCTATGATGTTTACGATTGCTTGACTGGCAGGAGAATTTCCAATGAGCAATCCCCCGATGTAGCGTCTGAAACGAGACACCGAGAGAAACTACATTGGAGACGCACGCGTGTATGGCAGGCATCTAGTGGCAGAAGGATGCCTAATGCTAAACAAGGAATGCCCATCCAAAAACTTATTTAAAAAAATTAATAATTAATAACAGTGAATTAATAAATTTATATATAAACCTATTTAACTAACTAGTCTTCACAGCTTTCATCATTCTCTTTTCTAACTTTTACCAAGCCTGTCTGCTCTTAATCATCTCACCCCGCTTTTAAAAATCTTTAACTGATAGTTCTGTGCCTGGCCCTTGCGCCACTGGAATCAATTAACTAACTAACTAACCTATTGTCTCCTGAAGAAATTCACCATCAGTAAACCTGGAAAATGCAATGTCTAAATTTTTGAAGATATTCCTGCCACATTAGATAGTCCTATCCTCATCCAAAGATTTCATCGCAAGAATCAAAGACATTTGCCTAGGAAAGGAAGACATTACATGGGAAGTTTCGATGTCACAGCGATGTACCAGTCTATCCTAGTGCAAAAAGCATCCGATAACCTTGAAACCTTAATTGAAAATTCCAGTCTTTTCTACCATGATACCATCCTAGTTCTACCATGATACCATCCTAGCCATCATAAAAACTTTGAAAATTCTAACTGATTTGAATTTTTTCACTTTTCGTTCCAAGGTGTTCCAGCAAATAAAAGGAGTACCAATGGATTCCACCTTAACACCTGTTCTTGCAGAGGCCATTTTGCGACCTGTGGAAGATTCCATCTTAAATTCAGGAGAACTAATTCCAAAGATATGGCTAAAATACGCAGATGACATTGTTTTTTGTTTGGAGTCACGCCAATGTATCCCTAAATGGTTTTCTTAGATCGTATGAACTCTGCCCACCATAAAATAAAATTCACTGCTGAATATGAAGAGGATAGAAGCCTCCTGTTTTTAGACATCCTAGTGTGACAGAAGCCATCTGAAAATCTTACAGCGCAAGTGTATTGCAAACCTTATGTCCACAACTCTATTCTCCCTTCATCTGCAGCGCCCAGCTTGCACAAGTACGCCTTGTTTAGAGCTTGTGACCTCTCTTCAGATAAAGAGGATCTGCATGCAGAAAGCCGCAACTTAATCTGAGTGTTTGCCACTGCAGCTGGTTACAACATCAAACTCATTGAAAGGATAATACATAATGCATCTTTAAAAAGAACAGGGTGGGCACAAAAAGGTCACCTTTGGAGAGATCAAGTTTTGTCAGAGCCATGCCGTATGTCCTGGGATTTTCTTGCCAATTCAAGAATACTCTACGTAAACTGAAGCTGGATGTAGGTCTAAGCCCCCCCCCCCCCCCGGGACGATTGGGACCATTCTCACTGCTGATCGGGACAGGCAACCACTATCCTCCCAAGCTAGAGTATACTGTATCCCATTATTATACCCCAACACATCCACAAGGTGGTATATCGGAATGACAGAGGTATTTCCACCTCAGAGAAACAGAGCACAAACGGGATATAAAAAACAAAAAACTAACTACCGCCTTAGCAAGAGACTTGAATTTTAAGGACACCCAACCGATCTGGAAGGATATAAAAAGACTGGCTCCCTACAGCGGTCCTAGGTCAACAGCAGTCAGAGAATCAATCAAGATTATATTAGGCACTGACATGTGTAACACATATAACTACTGAAATTTCACCAATTTGGAACACGTTGAGTCATTCCATGTCAAGTCAACAGTGATTTTACCCCACCATCTCAGATTTTGATGAAACTTGGCACAGAGGTAGCCTACATATAGATGAAGAAAAACACCCAATTTTATTAAAATACGTCTACCCATTTTGAAAATACTGCGAGTAAAGTTGTCAAAAATCGCCAAAAAAAAAAACACCCCACTGCCATAATTTCAAATTGCTGTAGCAACTCTCCTATTTAAGCTAAAATGATGGGAGAGGTGTCATTTTGCAGCATTTTCCAAGAGCTTTCGTATGATGTACAACACAACATGGGTTTGAGATGAAAATCGTTTTTCAAATTAAAATTTTTAATTTATCAAAAATCGTTTCTTCAAAAAATTATGTACAACAGTTCACATTATTAACTAATTCCCTAAGTGTGAAGGTGGGACTGTCATGGGTTCACACCTTTATAAAATTTCAAAAATACATATTTCACTAAAAAAATGAGTTTTGTAAAATTTATAGATTTAAGCGGAAATATACATAACTTACCCGTAAATAAATCTTCTCTTTATTCTTAATATATCTATATACACATTCAAATTTACTGTTAACACATACATTCGAAATGTCACTTGCGAAACCTGATAGAAACAGTATGTGTTTTTAAGATTTCACTTCTTTTTAAACGCTTAATTTGTTTTTACAGTTTTACAGTATCATCCTCAGGAATTTGATATATTCTTCCTGTTGGTGTTACTGGGCTTTAAAGATCCAGACTTACAAATTTTGCTAGTAGACATTGGCCACCAAGACCAAAATTGTTAGTGGCCATAAAAAAAAAAAACCTCAGTGGCCAAACTTTGAAAAAAAAAAAATCAAATTTTATATTTCATACTAAATTATTTTTATAAAATTGCTTAGTATAATATCAGTATGTTTTATTTTGCATATTTTGGTTATATTATTCTTAAAAGTTGAAACTGAAGTAATAAAACAATGCAGGAGAGTGGGAACATGGCGCGGGGAGGGAAGGGGGAGTGTGCTTACGGGAGAAATCTGTGCACCGTCTGACTTCCGGTTTTGGAAATTTTCCAGCTATTTTCAAGCTGAAATACAATTATTCATGCAGTTAAATATTACTTAACAATAATACTGGGCAGAGGCAACATCGCGAGAAAAAAGGAATTACGATTGCGGAAAAAAAAAAAATCTGAACTCCGTCGACCTTCTGTTTTCGAAATTTTCTTAAAGATCGAATTCAGTCTTCCGACGAACATCCCCCCTCCTCCACCCAAATTGTGTCCACTGGTTCATTGATCTTGCGAATGACCAAAATAATAACGAAAAAGGCGGAGTTCCTCGATTTCGTGGAAGAATCTGATGTCTGAGATTACGGGGAAATTTTTGCTGCGTCTAACCTCCGTTTTCGCACACTGTTGCCTACAGTTACAAGCTGAAATACTTTTATACAAAAAAATCATATTTAACAATAAAACTTTACACTAAAGCAAAATCGGGAGAGAAAAAAATTACGATTACTGTAACTCCATTCAACTACCGTTTTCGAAAGTTTTGAGACACAAAATACAGTCTCCAGACAGAACTGCCCCCACCCACCAACCCGCAAATTGTCTCCAGTTTTACACTGATCCTAAGAACGATCGAAAAGATGAAAAAAAAACCAAAAAAAAAAAAACCACTGAATTCCGCGAGTCCGCTTAAGAATCTCGTGTATCATCATAAAAAAAATTAAAAAAAAAATGAAATTTCGTAGAATCCGTAGTTTCGACAGCGAAGTCCGTAGTTAGCCAACTAAATCCGTAGAAACTACGTACATTCCGTAGTAGTGTGCAGGTATGGAAATATTATTACAGTACAACCTCGAAAATCCGTAATCGTCCGGAGATCCGGACTATGGCAATTCCGAATTTTAGAATTTTCCTGTGGAATATGCAGGCCTTCAGTGAACATTCATTAAAAATAATAAAAAGAAAATGCCTAACTTCTGAAGTTTTCATCGGATTTTGACGAAATTTCACATGGGAGTTTATTTTGACGTGTCTTGGTTACTGTTAAATTTGCATTCAGTTATTTAAAAAATTGGAGAATTTTTTTTAAATAAATTTCTCCCATGTGGACTTTTCTGACGCAGACAGTTGAGCTGTCCACCACCGGCTTTCATCCCCACCGCAACCTCGTTCCCCTACGATGAACCATCAGCCTTGGCGCATTCTTTGTGATCAAAAACCAACGTCCTCTCCTTTTTTATAAACTTTTTTTTTTTCTGCTGTTCAAGCAGAATGAAAAAAGTGATGGCAGACTTCCGTACAACTCAAATTTTGTGCCATTTCGTGCGATTTCCGTACATATGGAGTAAAATTTTTCAAAAACGTGTGAGTTCCGTACAAGTTAAAAAAAACATTCAGTTTAATACAAGTTAAATAAAATAAATGTTTTCCCTGTACTGGTCGCCAGAATTGGCGATTTAATCAAACATTTTTAGTCGCCACGACGATGAAGTTTATCGCCAGTGGCGACTGTGAGTCTGGATCTTTACTGGGCTTACTTTACAAAGAACATCATTTACAGATACCCATAGAATATCAGGTTTTGTAGGATATGTATAAGATAGTGATGGGCCAGCTGGGTGAAGGAAAGTAACTTTAACTTCATCAAGACCTTCATCTTTTGTTAAAACATAAGCTAGCCACCATTTCTTGTTGTAGATGGCAGTAATGTATCCATGAATATCTCTCAAAGCCAGTTTTTCCGGAGATTTTGTGACTGTTTCAACAGTAGATTCTCTTGTATCTGAAAAAGTTTTTACCAATATTTTTGATTTACTTGATGCTATCGGTATAAAGGCATGCAACCTCTGTGTTCCTTTGATGGTAACAGATTGACTAAAACGTTCTAGAAATGTTTCAGTTTCAATATACTCTTCTTGTGTTGAAAATTCAAAGTGTACAGATGTAATGTTTTTAACTGCCCAATCAAAAAGTTATTGTGTACTAAGAATTTGGTTATCATATATATGGCCTCTGCAGACGTGCTTTTGTTGCTAATCTCTTAACAGTGCCACTGACACCTTCACAAGGTCCTTTTCCATGAGCAGAGGCAAAAAAATGCCATTCTGTTTAAATGCCAAAATCTTCTTTGTGGAAACATGAGTTTAAGTTTACAAAATTATTTTTATTCTTGTATTGGGCTGCACTGCCATCCGAAAAGTAGTATATCTTCTGTATTATCAGTTTGAAATTTGGTTTTTAAAAATTGAATTAGCTTTTTTTGAAAAAAGTAGACTGCTATGGACAGTTATGCTGTAGACAGTTGGCTCATATGCTGTTTTCTTCTCTCCTTTGTAATACACTACAAAGGGCTGCACTGTTTCATGATCACTTGACTAATGATAACTCTGGGCCTCATCTTGGATCACGGAAGTGTAATTCTCACAGGTCACATGTAACAACATATTCACCCTCATTCAAGTTTTCCTTGACTTCATTTAGAAAAGAGCTTTGCTGCTTAGCTAGAAAATCATGGAGTATCAATGTGGTCAATTTTTCAGAAAATAATTCAATAAACTCCGATGAGGTCTTCTGCATTGTTTCTAAGTTACATCTGTCTACTGAAACCCACTGTCGAAAAGTGATATTTTCAACCATATTATCAATTACATTTTGTAGTGTACTTTTTATTGGGTTGCTTCCTGGGCAAGAACTACAGTTTCCCATAATGCAGTGAATTTATGCTGGGTTGCACAGCACTTTTGCCAAACAGTGTTTATGAGAGGCCAATTTTCCATTGGTTAACACAGAGCTTAAGCAGTTTCTATCATAAGTTTGACATTTTGATGTGTAGTGCAAACACATACTGAGTGTGTTCCACTATGTCCTGCTAAAATGCAGTGTTTTGGGTGCAGTTCTGCAAATTTAGAAAACCCAATCTTTCATTTCTTAAAATTTATCTTTGAAAATTTTATATGCTCCTTTTAAATTGCACAAAATAAGTATTTTAAATATTACTGTTTTATCTCCATTCTGCCCCTTCACAGTTAGTCTCTTCCCTGGCATTACTCAACTTATTTCATCATTTTCATAAAAAGAACGTATTGTTTGCACAACTTCTTGTGACAGATTCTTTCCCGGTTTTTGGTCAGGACTTTCGAATATACCTCTTTCCTTCAAAAGCCATTTTGCCTAGGAGCATTGAATTCACACATTATCTTATTCTCCAAGATTCAGGCAAACAAGTTAGTAGCATTAATTTCTTTTTCCTACTACTTGAAGAAAAGCTAGTTTTCAGATTACCTATGACAGATTGTTCCAGTGACTCACATTCATTTTCTGAGGAATCCTCTGCATTAGCAAATAGTTGTTTTTTAAGTGCTAACCCAATTTTTTTTAATTGTTTGGTTGAATACTGCTTCATCTGAAGATTTGTACTACGTACAGGGGACTCCTAATTCCCGAAGAGACATATTTAGTGTCTCCAGAACAGCTGAAGGTGGAGGATCATAGCTTTCATCATCATCATCCGAACTGCAATCATTATTTTCTTGCATATTTTTCAATGAACCAATCTGCTTCCTACAACTATCACACATTTTTGATATCTTTGACATCATATCAGGAAACATATCACACATCCATTCAGGCGCATTTCTTAGTCTCTCTGTTTTTCACAGAATGATTGTTTTTTTTTTAAAGGATTGTAACATTGTAGTGTCCGATATCTTCCTTTCTCCATTGTATAACATCATACAGATCTCAGTTAAAATTTAAAAATGTTTCTGAAGAGAACACTAAGAAAATATACTGAAATAATGAGTAATAACTTTGAAAATATTTTTTTCACTAATACCAACACCTCACAAAATATTAACATTTAAAAAAGAAACTTATACCACCACATTAATCACCAACAACATACACATCCAACTGCCACTAAATCAGTATGAAGACTGATCAGTCTGCCTGTGGTTTAAACCAGTTGATTTATAACAGCTCCAGACTCGGGCAGTTCCAGACATGTGGCTTGACCCTGAACTGGCATAGCTCTGGATCTGAGCAGATCCAATAAAATTACAATTTGCTATTTATGATAGTTGGAATAAACAATATTTTTTTATCCCAATTTGTACTTTTTTATATATACTCAAAACTTTTAATAATTATGGCTATCAGATTACAATTGTATTAATAAAAAACTTATATTTTTAGTAGTTCTAATAGAATAATCACCTTGTCATAGTCACTAGTTACATTTTAAATACATTACAAATAAATTTATAAAAAAGTGAAGATTTATTTACGGGTAAGTTATGTATATTTCTGCTTAAATCTATAAATTTTACAAAATTGTATTTTTTTTAGTGAAATGTATTTTTGAAATTTTATAAAGGTGTGAACTCATGACAGTCCCACTTTCATACTTAGGGAATTAGTTAACAATAATGTGAAGTGTTGTATATAATTTTTTGAAGATGTGCTTTTTGATAAATTAAAAATTTAAATTTAAATTTGAACAATTTTCATCTCAAACCCATATTGTGTTGTATATCATAGGAAAGCTCTTAAAAAATGCTGCAAAATGACACCTTTCCCATCATTTTAGCTTAATTAGGAGAGTTGCTACAGCAATTTGAAATTATGGCAGTGGGGTGTTTTTTTTTTTTGGCGATTTTTGACAACTTCACATCGCCGTATTTTCAAAATGGGTAAACATATTTTAATAAAATTGGGTATTTTTCTTCATCTACATGTAGGCTACCTCTGTGCCAAGTTTCATCGAAATCTGTGGTGGCGAGTTAAAATTCATATTAAAATTGTGTTGATTTGACACGGAATGAACCTTAAACATAAAGAGCTCGCTGGACAATCAATGAGCACGAGACTTAATACGAGTCTTATGCTATAAGTGACTTTTAAAAAAAAAAAAATTTACGTTTGCAATTTTTCTTTGTCTGTTTCTGTTAAGTGTTTATATTTAGAAGCCTGAAGAAGCTGCCCATTGTCAGCGAAAGCTTGCTAAACTTGTGTATCTTGTAATTTTATGCCTATTATGTGTTATCATATTAGCTTATATTGTTTGATAAATTACTAGTGTTTTCCCAGAGTCTTTTATTAATATTAAGTCACATATTCAGAACTCCCTGAAATTTTCAATCCCCTCCGTTTACAAACACAAGTATGGAAACGCCCATTTCTTATTTGAATTTTAAGCCCTGCGACTAATATGAAAGAGGGAATAGGCAGTGCTACTGCTAAATTGTTTTGTATGATTATTATTGTACTAAATTTTAGATTGCTTCATATAAGTTTTGTACCGAGTAGTTTTTATACTGAGAAATTTTGTAACATTAAAGATGTAATGCATTGTTTAATGCATTTTCAATACTTTTCCTGTACAGTAAATTTCAGCCCAGTTTGCAACATATATAAAACAAAGCACTGATTTTAGCAAAAAATCTAAGCTGGAATTTTTTGATGAACCCTGGTCAAGTCTTAGTTTATTTTCTGTAAATGTGTATGTACCCTGTGTGAATCCTTTGGGATTAAAAGTTCAACTTCAAAGAACCTGACATGCTACAATGACTTGTCTAGCCAAGCCCCATTCCTTTCTTTTGTGCACACTTAGCCACCAGGTTTTATTTAGTGTTCCTAAAAATGTTGGCATTATCAACTGTGGATTGATGGTTTTCCCCATTTGAGAGTGGTGCAATTCTTGGCAGGCTGACCATCATTTATGCTGGTAACTACTAATTAGTGCAGGGTGAAAGGATTGCATTGCCAAATTTGTGGGTTGCATAGTTATTTCTTTGTTTCATGGGTCGCAGGCATTCTCTGAGGGTTTTCAGTAAAACTCCAGATCATTTAAGAATTTCTTTTAATCATTCTGCCACTGCAAAGTGTATTTTTTGGCTGCAATAAATTAAATTCCTTGTGATTTTTAAGTAATGCTTGTATTTCTATCTAAGAGGTACATAGTTATTGCTTATTTGGTTACCAATGAAGCTTTTATAACTGATCTGCAAGTTTTGATTTTCATTTATATAATTTGTTTATATTTTAAAGATTGAGGAATGGCCCGTACAAAGCAAACTGCTCGTAAATCCACTGGTGGCAAAGCTCCCAGGAAACAACTGGCCACTAAAGCAGCAAGGAAGAGTGCTCCTTCAACTGGTGGTGTCAAAAAGCCACATCGTTACAGACCAGGTACTGTGGCTCTCAGAGAAATCAGAAGATACCAGAAATCAACTGAATTGTTGATAAGGAAGTTGCCATTTCAGAGATTGGTAAGAGAAATTGCACAGGATTTCAAGACTGACCTGCGTTTTCAGAGTGCAGCAATTGGAGCCTTGCAAGTAAGTGCAATGTGCTATTAATCAGTTGTTACATTGCCGTATTTGTTATAGATATGAACCTGTTCACATTCCTTTAGCATACATACTAAACAGTTTTTGATACTGGCTGAAAAAATTTTATTCAGTCTCCATACCCATCCCTGAAACCTGGAACTCCAGCTATAGGTCATACTATAAATACTTGCTGTTCTTGAATCATAAACAATACTTGGACTAAAAATGAAAACTTGCATACGTAGCAGTTAACTGTTTTTTTTTTTTCAGGAGTATCCCAGTTTTCATTGCTGTCTTTCTATTTTCCCATTCACTGCTTTAATTGGTGTTTTTCAGTTATCAAAGATCTGAAGTGTTTTTGTAATTGTTTGATTCTTTGTGGAGAAAGAATTTTTGAAATTACTATTATGGTATCTTTGGCAAGTTTCACAAGACATGTGCAAAGCAGGTAAACAGATTTCTTTGCCTTTTGCTGTTACCTCATTTTTTGTTGTAGGTTTTATGGAAACGCTGTCTTCGATGTTATGGCATCAAAATGAAGTTATACTTTGAGTGTGAAGTGCTTGGTATAATTTATTTTGACCTAGAAACTCAGTTTGTGATTGGAAAAAGAACGTGCAAGTCTCTTCAAATCGTTTTCTCCTCAGTTTTGCATTTCTGATATTGCCAGATATGTCAGATTGGTTCATTTCAGCCATTACATGCAATTTCCTAACTGGTTGCATCAGGATTGATTAGTTCTTGCAGTCCATGTAATTCCAAGTAGCGGTCTCCAGATCCACAATTCAAAAGTATCTAACTTCTTTCATTCAGTTTGTTCAGCTTTCATAACCATGCATTACCATACCTGCCAACATTGGCAAGAGCATTGTCAGGTAGTAACTAATATTATTGCATGGTGTACATAGATGCTTTTTTTATAAAACGATCCATCACTTTGCGAAAAAGAAATGTTGCACAACAAAACGTTACAGCAAACAAGGACACTAATGAAACAAACTTAATAGTGCGAAACACAAAGTTAATTCCCTTGACGACGTCACTACATGCAACATTGCGAGATTTAAGTTTGAAACTTCCACCAGTAAAAATCGGTCAGATACAATTCTTGCCATTCTAAAATCAGTTGATGACTATTCTCTCCGTATTTTTTCGTTATTGCTTTTCTTTCTTTTTTTACACCCTCTGATAACAATTTCATCCATCATGCTGAAAGAAATTTCAGCCTTAGAACCATGAGCACATAATATCAAAGCTTAACCAGGGGTCAAAAAATGCGGTCGCCTGGTCGTCCAGGGCTACCAAAGAAATTGTCTGGGCCACCACGGAAAATGTCACAGGAAAACATGTACCATAATTTTTGTTGTATAATCTGTGAATTATCTGCTAAAAAAGTTAATAGGTTTAAGTTCTGCAGATTTTATGCTGATGCAGATAAACACCAATTTAAGAATAAAAGTTTTTGCAGCCCTTTGATTTAAAAAAAAAATTGCATGCAGGAGAGGGAGGTATAATTAGAAAAGGAACTCTGAGAAAAAATTTCTTAGTTCAGGAATTTGTACAGAGTAAAGAGGAGGGAAATAGGTGTCATATGAAAGATATTGGAAGTTGTAGGGAGGGACAGCAGGATTCATTTTGTCTATGTATTGTTGAGAAAGACAAAACCCTGACTGCTCGTGCCCTCTTTGTCAACCAGCCAGTGAAAATGTATGCACAGCGCTTGCTGCATTATCCTACATATGCATGCCTCCTTTCAAAGTTTTAGGTTCTCATGTGCTGTGCCTTGTGTTTAGTTCGTCCTTCGCCATTTTGACCGTCTTTGATGCTGACATTTTCTTTCATTGCTGTATGTATGGTGTCTTAGAAAAGGAAACTTCACAGGCATGCAATTCTTCTAATTAGCGGAATTCCGTGAATTTACTTTTTAGAAAAAACGGAAATCCGCTAAACTTTAAATTTATTTGCAAACTCAGGCTTTTGACAATTTGTGATTGCTGATATGTTGGAAAAAAAAATCTGGTCAAGAGAGAAATATTTGTTAGGTAGGTGGCGATATTTCAGTCATAAGGCGTACTCTTTCTGCTTCTGCGTTGCTGACTGACAGCTTCGGGCTGACGCTGCTGCTGTGGGTGACATCACTGCAAACGTCTTGGTGTGCTCGAAAACAATTTTCTTCGGGGAACACTGCTGTTTCAATTCACCTCCGTCCTTTCTACTGCTTATTTGCTGGGGGATCTTTTCTCCATCCGACTTCCGGTTTAAAAAATCTCTTCCTATTTTCAAGCTGAAATACAAATATTTATACAGTAAAATCTTATTTAACAATAATACAGGTAATCGACAGAGGCGAGAAAAAGAAATTACCTTTACAGGAAAAAAAATATGAACTCCGCCTGTTTTCGACAGTTTCGTAAAGGTGGAATTCAGTCATCTAAAAAGCATGCCCCCCCCCCATTTCTGTTCACTTTTGCATCGATCTCGTGTATGA
The DNA here is from genome assembly GCA_039090855.1 of Macrothele yani. Taxonomy (NCBI): domain Eukaryota; kingdom Metazoa; phylum Arthropoda; class Arachnida; order Araneae; family Macrothelidae; genus Macrothele; species Macrothele yani. The sequence continues at coordinate 65,448,576 of CM077002.1, forward strand.
CCAAAATATAACAAAAAGGTGGAATTTGTGGAAGAATCTCGTTCCTGAAGATTACGGGGAAATTTTTGCAGCGTCTAACTTCCGTTTTTGCAAAATATTGTTTCCCACAGTTCCAAACTGAAATACAAAAATGTATGCTATAAAATATTTGACAATGCTGGACACAAAGGCAACATCGCAAAAAAAATTGATGACTGCAAAACTTTTCTCTGTTTAACTACAGTTTCCAAAAGTTTTGAAACACGAAATACCGTTCCCAGGTAGAAAAAGACCCCCCCCCCCCCATTCTCTGCAGTTTTACATTGATTTTGAGCAAGATCTAAATGATGATGAAAGAGGATGTTTCTTCTGATAGACATTCTGCTCTTACTATTAATGTTTCATGCAGCAATTATGTTGTGCTAGGGACCTCGCCAAGTGATTAAATTTAAGTGTCTGTGTGACAGTTTAAGGATCATGTCAACTTTGGAAATAACAGTAATTTTGCTACATTTAACTTGATTTGATATAAGATTTACTCCTGTCCATATTAGATAGTTGTTTGAAACACAATTTATGAGTTGACCACATTTTAAAGAAAAATTTGGTGAATTTGTGAAAATGTGGTGGGAGCATTTCATTGATATAATTGTTACAATCCCATAAAATTAAAGTGAGAAAAACAACAATGGTTTGTAAAGCCAAAAACTTTTCACCTCTTCAAAGTTGAGATGAAATAATCTGGAAGAAGTAATTGAAAAAAGTTGCGATGATCAGCTTCCAGAATACTGCGTAATATGGCTTTCGAAATAAAGCAGGAAGCGTTAAAAATGCGTGAACACATGGTTCTAGCAAAAAAAAAAAAAAATCTGAGATGGAGCTATCTGGAAAAAATAAAATGCAACTGTTAACTTCCAAATGCTGCATGGCTGCAGAAACTGAAGGAAATGTTGTAAACACTACAAGTATGGTTTTTGTAAAAAACCAAAAAAAAAAAACCCAGCATTAATCTAACTGATACAAAGCAAGGAAACAAAAATACACCTTATCAATCTAACTGAAGTGAAGCTACTGGAAGCAAAAGGAAAAAAAAAAGTTATGACGTTAACTTACGAAAAGCTGACGTATTCTGTAAGTTGAAGTGCTTCTTTGGGTCACGGAAATAAAGAACGCTTTAAAAATATAATTTTTGTTATATGGCTCTTTTGAAAAAAAAGAACCAAAAAACAAAAAAAAAACCCAACCTGAATATAACTTTGTTAAATGAAAGTTTAGTCCTCCATGCCAAAAAAAGAAAAAATTGCGACCATTATTTTCTTAAATGCCACACCAAACATGCGTGGTGTGTTAAAAGAGCACAGAAATATCGCTTCTGAAATTCAAAGCTGAAAAAAAAGCAGTTATATCTCATCAAGTTGAAGTTATGTGTTCAAAAAATATGTAAGAGTGAAAGCTTAAATAAAATGCGGGAGGGTGGAAAACAGTTGCCTTGGTGATCTATCGATCACAGCTTCAAGTCTGGAATGGAAGCCGACGTTACAAAAGGTGTGAAAATATTTTCCCTTCTGTTTTAAAGTTTAAAGAAATCTTGAAGTAATGTTAAGAAAATAGAAAAACCGTGTATATGGCAGGTATACATTACCACAGCAAAGATCATTGAATTAACATTCTAATCTTTTGTTATTGGAAAGTCGTCATTTGTCAGGAAGAATGAACATTGAAGTTTATTAGACTGTACAAAGTAAAGTACATGGTAAGTCTTCAGTTTAGTTTTTCAGTAAAAAATATTATCTGGAAGCAGTTGATTCCAACCTTTACCAAAAATCTAAGTTTTCACAACACAGAAAATAATAAATTCCTAGGCCAATTAATTATCTATCTATACAATCACAATATTTTCATAAATGATTCACTTTGCATTTACCCTCATATTACATTGCCATAAAAAAAAGCTTCCTATTTATTACTGATAATCAATGTCATGCATGCTTTGTTGGTTTCAGATACTTCTCTACTACTGGTGGTGAAGTGAATTGAAGCCTCTTATCTCCTTTTTAGATGACATTATTAGTGGGGTGTTAAACTGCAAATGACCTGAGTGAACTCAACGTTTTTCACACTTTGCTCGATCAACATCACTCAAATGTATTGCCCCTCTCAAAGATATTAAGTATAAACTTTGCACTCTCCACAGGGTGAAAAATGTTAACAAAATATGTTAAGGAGGATTTTAGGGTGCATGCATTTCCCTACAAATCTGACATTTTTCTGTAGAGTCTGAGACTGAGTGGAAACTAACTTTAACCTGCAAGAAAAGTTCAATACTAAATTTTGTCGCAGACGTATCCAATCAGTATTAAAACTTCTGGCAGAGTCGGACAAAATGGTATTCTGCATTAGCTATTAGTTTTCTCCACCTGTCATTTAAATTATTTTGTCTTTCTCCATGCATTTGTTAACATATTTTGCCATCATGGCATTGAGCTCTGTGCTGGCGATAGATGTAAAACCTACCCGAACTTTAGTTTTATGTAAAATCTTTATTTTTCTCGGACGATTTAGTCTTTTCATCCCTACTACTCTTATCTGATTTTTTTTTTTAAATTTCAGACAATACTATGTAATCCATTAAAGAAAAAGCAAATGTAAATGGCTGCAAATCAGGAATTTTCCCCAAACTTCTTCATAAACAGTTGTCAGGAGAGGGGGAGCAAAGCGATAGGCATCATCAAATTTTCAGTATTGAAACTATCTGATATATAACCTTCCTAAAACTTGCACAAGACTTTGGCCCCAAGGCTACCCACAGATCCTAATTTACAACCTCTGGCAAACAGTGGCTTTAGCTCACTGCAAGTGAAACACGCTGCAGTGTATTTTCTTAGCTCTTTTATATTCTCTTGAGATTTGAAATCTGCTACCTAGTTTTCAGGCACCTTCGTACGTGTTATGCCTTAACGCATTAAAAAAAATTAGATCGAGAGAAAGTTTAGTTATTTTTCATCACTACTTTGCCCTTGTGTTGTTTTTCATCCCAGTCATTTTTTGTTCAGTCTTTGCTGCTTAATCCCACGAACCCGGTTTCCTTCTCGGTAATTCTGTCATTTTTTCGTTCCATCATTGCCGCTTTGCTTTGCCGAGCTTGTATTCTTTCTTGTAATTTTTTTCTTTTCGCCAACACTGCTGCACACTGCTTTTCCCTGTTGTCTTATCTCCTATTGCAGAAAAACTGCATTTTGTTTTTCTTTGGCGGGTTCGCAACCGCGAGATCAGCATGCTCAGTTTTGGTTCGGGCAGACTGGTCGGTCAGTGTGTCAGTTGTGGCTTTGCTCAGTCCTGGTCTTTGTATATATTTCCACAAACTGCATGCATCAGCAAAAGTATTTTTATTAAAATTAGAAGTGTAAAAGCGTATTTGTTTTTATTCTTGAATTCTATTCAAAGTACGAAATTGTATTTAGCCAACGCATTGTGCTTGTATTTTCATACGTAAATATAGCAAAAAGTAGAACTGTAAATTTGGCTAATTTGCATCTAGCATTTTGCTAAAACTTTTGCTGACAAAATAGCCAGATTGCTACAAGAGAAAAAAATTCCAGCTTAAACACTGATTCTATATTTGCTTTACATATATTGGTGGACAATAATTGAAATACTTTGCTTATTACATTAAAAAACGCATTCATATTTCCGAGGTCTGATAATGTCCCATTATTTTTTAATTTACCTACATAATGAAAAAAATGAATGAAACAAATCCAATTGCTAAGGGCATCAAATATGAAACATTTGATGCCCCGAGTCTTGTAATGGTGAAACATTATTTTCCTATTTTGGGGCAACACAGTTTGCTGTGTTGCATTGTTTCATGTGAGTTCTTGAGGGTTCCATAAACTCCCATTTATTTGTCACATAATTTTAAAAGCATTGAAATTAAAAAAAAAAATGACAACTTAAGATTTACTAGTTTTATTTAAGCACCAGCTCTACCTGAAAATAAATGACATTTTTTTCTAGCCACACACTCTTAACCTCAATATCATCATCTGTTATCTTCAGGTATCTCACGTTAACTAAAACGTATCTCCTCTACCTTGCAAGAATAGGCTCCAAAGCACATCCCTGCCCCCTGTAACAGAACTGCGGCCACGTAAGTCGCAGATTATAGTTTGGATCTGCATGCAAAAAACAATATCCCCAGAACCCAATTAAATCTCTTTAACTCCTGATCATGGATGCAAGTTTCTTGTCTTCAGACAAAATTGTCTTTCAAGACTTTCCAAAAGTGAAACAGATTGAACATTTCTCCCTAATGGCTTTTTTATTTCTTATCGCCATATTTCCTTTTCGTGGTATTGTTAAATATTTTATTCCATTGTGTTTGTTTGAAAATGGAAGCAAGTTTTCGAAAACAAGTTAGGCTTCTCCCCTGTAATTTTAGTATTTTTCTTGCAATATTCCCTCTGACTTGTATGGTTAAATATACATTTATATATTATTATATAAATGTTTGTATTAAGATTCAAAGTGAAGGAAAATTTTTGAAAAACAATTTGGATGGAGCAAAAATTTCTCCCATAATTTCAAATTGGAGGCCAAAAATTTGGACAAAAGAAGCGTAAGACAGCTCAAGATTCCTTCCAAATTCACCCCCTCCAACGATTTTTTCTTTGCTCTGTATCTTTTAAGCATTTAATTTCATAAATATGATTGTATTTAAGATCGAAAATGTAGAAACAAATTTCTAAAAATAGAAAAGTAGGATGGTGTGAATATTTCGCCCATTATCGTAATTTTTTTTTTCTATTTGTTCCCTTTGTGTTTCAGTTTGAAAATGGAATTAAAATTTAGGTACAAAAAGTCATTATAGTTGCTGTAGTATCTAGGTCAGGCTTCATTGTTTTCCATTTAGGTAGAAGAAATATAAGGTCAGTTCTGTCAGACACAGAATGTGCGCACACTTGCTTGAAAACCTGGAAAATCGTGATTACGTTTTCAAGGCCTGGAATATCCTGGAAAAACGGTGTTTTTTTAATACTGTCTTAAAAAGCCTTGAAATTTGAAATTAGTGCTTAAAAAATGCAGTGTTATTAATCGTGTTATCCAGGGCGCGATTTCACCGATTAGCAACTAGCAAATAGCTAGTGAAAAATCAAATTTGCTAGTGAAAAAAATCGCAGTAGCAAATATTGCTAGTAAGGTAATTTCTTTATTTAAAGTAACCAAAAATCATTATTAATCCACAAAGTTTACATAAGTTTCTATTATCACTTGTTAAAACAGCGACGATCAGCGATTCTCTTTCGCCAATTTCTTTCGACACTTAATACCCATCCTCCCCATATCTTTCATCCCTTCCAAACTGTCGTAGAGCCGCCCCGGTGGCGCAGTGGTCTAAGGCGTTGGCCTCTGATCATTCGTCCGTAAGGGGTCCGGGTTCGAATCCCGGTCAGGCATGGATGTTGTGTTTGTCTTACGGCACTGGCTCTATCCCTTCCCTGGAACCAGTGACCCTAAATTAGGGACGGGCGACTGCTTATAGCCCATTGAGTTCCTCACGGTGGTTGTTAAACCTCCAATAAAAAAAAAAACTGTCGTAGAAGCGCATTGAAACTCCTCTCCATCATGCCCTCATTGGTCTATTACAGAAACTGAACGTGACGTCGGCAATGGTTGCTGTGGCAACCCAGAGCTCTGGGATGTATCGGTTGTTTGACCACCTGCTCTGCCACCCTCCCTTCTTTTGCCCCACGAACTTTGTCCTCAACTCCTGCGTACCCTAAGCCAAGCGATCGCCTTTATTGCGTGGCATAGATTGACGCTTTTTTACGAAACTTGTTCGTGGAGGGAGTAAACGATTACGGAAGAAACTTTTGCTTCGTCTGACTTCTGGTTTTGGAAATTTTTCTTGTATTTTCAAGCTGAAATACAAATATTTATCCAGTAAAATGTTAATGAGCAATAATACTTGACAGAGGCAACATCGTAAGAAAAAAATAAAAAAATTATGATTACGGAAAAAATCCGAATTCCGTCGACCTTTCGTTTTCTAGTTTCGTACAGACGGAATTCCAATAATAACGAAAAAGTCGGAATTCCTTGAATTCGCGGAAGAATCTCATGCCTGAAGATTACAGAAAAATTTTGCAGCAGCCAACTTCCGTTTTTTCCAATTGTTCTCCACAGTTTCAAGCTAAAATGCAAACATTTATACAATAAAATGATATTTAACAAGAAAAGCGGACACAAAGACAACATTGGGAGAAAAATTTGCGATTACGGCAAAATTTTCTTACTCCGTTTCACTACTGTGTTCGAAAATTTTGAAGCACGAAATTTCGTCTCCAGATAGAAAACGAACCCTCCTCTTTTTTTCTAGTCATCAGTTAGAATGATCTAACTGATGACAAAAAATAAATAAATAAAGCGGTATTCCGCGAATCCCTGTAAGAATCTCGTGTATATCATAAAAATAATAGCAAAAGAAAAATTTGTAGAATCCGTAGTTTTGATAGTGAGTTCCGTAGTCAGACAACTAATTCCGTAGAAACTACGGCATTGTGTGGTATTTGGCAGATATGAAGTGTGTAGAAGTTTAGCAGAAATTTGTGCGATACTTCCACTTAGTACTGCATGTTGTGAGGTGGGATTCAGTTTTTTAAAAAGAATACAAGGGGATTGGAGGAACAATTTGTCTGTTCAAACTTTAAATGCTCTGATGACAATTGAAATACTGTAGAAGGGCCATAAGAAGAGATTTTTAATCCACGGTCAGCAGTTATAAAGTGGTATGATGACAAAGTCAGACACCCTGAGTGTAAAACCATATGGGAAGAAATCTGAATTAGAATGTCAGTGAAATATATTCATGTGGTATGAGAATTTGTTAGAAATTAATAATAAAGATAGTCACTAAACTTATCTAAGATTCTATTCATTATTCAAAAAGGTAAGTCAAAATATTTATACACATATTTAAATTTCTGTGTAACTTTATTAGAAAATAAGTTACGACGTGATTTAGTTTTACTTGCTAGTCATGCAAATGTTTTGCTAGCAAACTATTTGGTCACTAGCAAAATTTGCTAGTGAGCAAAAAAGATGAAATCTTGCCCTGGTGTTATCGTTACCCTTCATTTTTAAAGTTCCTCTCCTCTGTTCTCAAAGAAACTGCCGGCAACGGTGGTGTTTCGGACGTGCATCAAATCCTAATTTGGCTGGGGGGGAGCACTACTTCCTGTGCAATAAAATTGGATGATTAACTAGGTCAGTTAGGAAGGGAAGCTTCATGTCTGTCCGACAACTGCCACCAGTGAGGAGTATGCCTGAACAACACATTCATCTGCTCCTTGTTTATAAGCATGCAGACGCTTGCTTTGCTTCCGGCCCTCCCCTCAAGAGACTTCGACTACTTATGATAAAAAATATGAAAACTATCTTTGCGAATTTTTCACAAAAGTGGCTGAAATTTTTACATTCACTATAATTGGGTTACAGAAGCTCACTCCCAAAATTCCAATGGAATCGGTTTAAAACTTAAAAAGTTGTCCATAATAAGAATTTCCAATGCTAAGTATGTGTGCCTCTTTGGACAGAGTGAGACTCCAGTAGAAAGGGTGTTACCATAGCAATGGTTGATGGACAGCTGGGAGCGTTGGGAAGAAAGCAAACACCTGTTTATATCACTTCCAGGTCAAAAAGGATTGGGAGAAAATTTTCAAAAATCCATTTTCCCGAATTTTGAAAATAACAGTAGAATTTTTACAGTGCAATAAAGTTCTAGTGCAAATTTCGCCAAATTCCGTTAGGAACTTTAGCGGGGGGGGGGGGGGGGTTTGCATAATCGGATAATCATAACCGTTTCAGCTTTACAGCTTTCACGGCTTTTTTTTTCTTGGGAATAAATAAAAATCATAGTTGCTGCGTTCATCATTGATCCATATTTGCATTTCTTGAGTATAAACAGCAGACAATCAGAAACATGGTGTTGGGCGGGTCTTGTTCTTCATTTTGCATCTGCTGAATTCAGTTCTGTGGGGATAAAGAATGAGGGTCATTTCATGTGAAATCAACCAATAACGAATTAAATTGTTGCTCGACATTTTAAAATATTTTTTATATTTTGCATACAATATTCCCAATATATTAACACTTCAAAAATTAAAAAAAATATTTTTTTTATAAGACTTATTTTTTTTCTGGCAGCCATTTTTCTTCGGCTTCACATGACGTTTTTGACCAAAATCATCGTTTACGTAAAATTTAATAACTTCACTACTAGAGCTATCATGTTCAAATAAAGATCATAATTTTTAACATGAAATGTTCTACAGTTTTGACCAAGAATGCTTTAGCTACCTTTTGTGAAAAGATATGAAATGGCCTTTACAAAATGTTTAATAATTTTGCTCAAATTGCTGATTTCAGGCATAATTTTTTTAAGATTGGTAAAAGTCTCATACTTCAGACTTTGTATGTTCACATGTATCTAGTTGGACTATTAATTCACAAAATTTGAAACTTGAGACTTGTAGTCCTGTTCTTTCTATAGACCTCCAAACATAGTCCGAACCTTAAAAGTGTCACTTTTTTAGGCCTAATATCTCAAAAGGGACAACTCCTAAAATTCTAATATTTTTACAGTAAAAATTTCAACTTGTAGACACAAGTAGTTTTAAGGCTGTGCTACATCAAAATAACGGAAAAATCTAACCATTTTTATTTGCGAACTTGTGAGCCAGAGTTGCTTTTAAATCATCTTAAATATGTAAGGAAAATTATAAATGGTACAGTAACATTTTATTATTCATTGAAATAAAAAAATATTAAAAAAACACAAATTAGACAAGCAGCAAAATAAATTTACCTGATTTTGAGTGCATGGTTTACAAATGTCCATTTTACGTATATGTGTTACTACAGTATAAACAATAACATTAACACATTAAATTACAATGACTATAAAAAAATAAGTTACTTACAGTTCTATTGATGTTCTAGTTGTACTGAGAAATAAATAAATTCATTGCTTGAGAAATGCTGTTACAGTGTTTCCGCAATATTGTAAGAACGGCCAGTCACTGTCGTCACGTCCATTGGAGTCAGTTTTTGTAAGATATGGCTTATGGGAACCCGTACAATGTCCTGTGGAAATGACAACTGAAAGGATGTTCGTGGCCCGTGTGGATGGGAAAAGTGAATTTGCATATCATTGTTTTCTTCACTGATGTCTTGAATCTTTCCAATCCACCATTTTTTATCCTAAACACAGGCAACATAGTCATTTTTATGGAATGAAAATATTTGATGAGATGTGATTGAGGACATTAATACGTCTTCGAATTCTGATGTTTGGGATGTTTTAAAGCATCTTATTTGAGACGAATCGAGAGGAACTATTCTATGATAATCTCTTGTGTGTGGTACTGTTTCGGCATTTGCAAATCTTGCTTTGAATCTTGCATACTTTGATTGTACCTCATCAGTTGATACATAAATGTATGCAATGCCAGTAATTTTTTTCGGAGCAATATTTTTACATATCCTGTGGTGTTAAAATTTGGAAAATTTGGTCTGTATATGTTCTTTGCAAACTACTTCTTGATACTTTTTGTAGTACCACCTATTCCATCACTAGCATTTTTGCCGTGGGATGTAGCAAAGAAATTCCATTCGGCTTAAAGTCCAAAATCCTCAAAATGTTTGCAAATGTTAACGAAGTTCTTTTTATTTTTATATTGGCTGGCAGCACCATCACCGAAATAAAAAATTTTCTTCACTGAAGGTGCCACTTTTTTTGTCGGAAATTAGATGACCCTGGAATACATGGAATGCAGCTGTGTTGTGCTCCATATGATCACTTATAATACAAAGACTTCTGCACTTAACAGCTTCTCCTAATTTGTAGTAATAAACGAATGGATGAACCGTGGCTTGTTGGTTAACCCAGTGATAACTCTGGATTTCATCCTGTACTGTAAAGGTAAAATTTTTTGAAAAGTCTGCAGGTAACAATTTTTCAATTAAAGTTTCCACAAATGCATCTATTTGCTGGACAACTGTAACCAGTTCAGCTCTGTCTGTACTGACCCACTGTTTGAAACTTATTTCATCCAGCAGTTAATCTATTTCACTTGATAACATTTCCTGTATATATTGTCCACCCGGACAATCGGTGCACTTGTCAAACATGCAATCCTCATTATTCAGATCACAAACAAAAAGATTGAGTAAGTCTTTATAGTTTACCTTTAATTTGGCACCATCTATCATAAGTTTAATGTTTTGGTGATATTTACAAACACAAACAACATGGGTGCCTGCAGCTCCGGGTAGAACGCACCACTTTGGTTTTAGTGAGCAGAACATTGACCACCCAATCTTGTGTTTGGGATATTTTTCTTTAAATAAAGCATATAACTCATTTAAATTGCACAACATTAACCTTTTCTGTTTCTGTAACTTTTCATTGTTAATTCTGACAGATGCACAATCTTTTTGGCCAGGACAAATCCTGCTATTTTCATCGTCTTCGTAAAAATGTTCTATTGCATTAGCAACGTCTTCACTTAATGTTTTCCCTTTTCTTTTTGAAAGATCAGGAAGTATTCCTTGTGATTTCATTAGTTTTCGTGTTAACCTAACTAAATAGTCTGTTACTCCAAATTCCTCACATATTTTTTTGTTTGACCAAGAATTTGGAAGCAAACTAATTATTTTGATTTTTTTTTTCTTGTTTATAAGCCACTGAACATTTTTCTTTCAGCAGATTTATTAAAGTATCATATTCATTAGTAGGAGCAATGCTGGAGGTTGTAGGCATACACTCACTAAAAGAATTTTCTAATTTCCTTTTTAAAGATTCAGTAATTTTTCCATTTTTTTTTTAATAATGCATGAGGTCTTTGATTTTTATTCAATTTTGTGATTTTTGTAAGTGGAGATAAATTTAACGAGTTGCACACTAAACATACTGTATTTAATTCCTCAGATGGATCGCAAAAATTCTCCATTACCGTTTCATATGATTTAGGTTGAGCAATACCAAATAATTTTGACATACAGGTTATGCATAATGACTGACCTGGCACAAATCCACTGAAATATTTTTTGGTTTATTCATATGCTCATAAAGAATTTTCCTTAGGCCCTTTTTGATTGGTTTTGTATGTATTTTCATGGGGATGCAACATTTTTTTCCAAATATGTGGTGATATTTTACAAGATGTTTATGTTGATGATATTTACAAATAGTTTCAATATCACTAGACACCCTTAATTTTAATACATTTTGTTCATTCTGTGGTAAATCACTTACACTACATAAATCCTTAGTCACAGATCCATAATCACATTTATGGCATTCTTCATTGACATATACACCAACAGAGCATTCCATTTTAATTTGGCACAAATACACTTGTTGCAGGTATATCACAAAGTCACATTTGAATCACATGAATGCTAGTCACAAAGGAAACATCAAACTGGGACAAGAATGAGGGTGGTGGTATATATAGCTGCATTAAATGTACAGGTCTTAACAGCTTTAAACAGGTCTTAACAGGTAGCTTAAAAGCTTAATAGGCCTTAAAAGCTTAACAAGAATTGAACAAGATACAAAAACAATGACTCATCTGGACATGTAGTGACAGGAATTATGCTGCCTCCAACAGGAAATCACATGAATACATCTAAAAAAATATATATGACAAAAATGTTCATATTACTGTCTATAACTACATGTTTATGGACGATTGTAAATCATGCACTCAAAATCGGGTAAATTTATTTTGCTACTTGTCTTTGTTTTTTTTTTTTAATATTTCTGTATTTCAATGAATAATAAAATGTTATTGTACCATTTATAATTTTCCTTACATATTTAAGATGATTTAAAAGCAACTCTGGCTCACAAGTTAGCAAATAAAAATGGTCGTATTTTTCTGTTATTTTGATGTAGCACAGCCTTAAAACTACTTGTGTCTACAAGTTGAAATTTTTACTGCAGGTTTACCCCTAAGACCACATTGCTGTGTAAAAATATTAGCTAAAACTACTTGTGTCTACAAGTTGAAATTTTTACTGCAGGTTTACCCCTAAGACCACATTGCTGTGTAAAAATATTAGAATTTTAAGAGCTGTCCCTTTTGAGATATTAGGCCTAAAAAAGTGACACTTTTAAGGTTCGGACTATGTTTGGAGGTCTATAGAAAAAAAGTTTCAAATTTTGGGAATTAATAGTCCAACTAGATACATGTAAACATACAAAGTCTGAAGTATGAGACTTTTACCATTCTTAAAAAAATTATGCCTGAAATCAGCAAATTAAGCAAAATTATTAAACATTTTGTACAGGCCATTTCATATCTTTTCACAAGAGGTAGCTAAAGCATTCTTGGTCAAAACTGTAGAACATTTCATGTAAAAAAGAATTATCTTTATTTGAACATGATAGCTCTAGTAGTAAAGAAGTTATTAAATTTTACGTAAACGATGATTTTGGTCAAAAACGTCATGTGAAGCCGAAGAAAAATGGCCGCCAGAATAAAAATAAGACTTATAAAAAAAATTTTATTTTTTATTTTTGAAGTGTTAATATATTGGGAATATTGTATGCAAAATATAAAAGATATTTAAAATTGTCAAGCAACAGTCACTGGTTGATTTGACGCGGAATGACCCATGACTTAACTGTGATATACAAAACTACATATTTTTGAGCAGAAAAAATAGGTCTACTTGTACACAGTAGCTAACGCGTGAACTCAGATGAAGACAATCGGACATACGGAAGTCTGATTCCATAAAAAAAAAAAATCAACATAGTTTTTTATTATACACTACAAATAAAAAAGCAAAAACATGTTTTTAAACATCATAAAGGAAAACGGATTTTTGAAAACCATGACTTGATGATGATCTAAATTTCTGAACGTTTCTTTTTTCCACATCCTTTTTTTATTTTCAATTACAATACATTGTAACAGGATACCTGTGTGTTGTATCACTTCGTGATATGGCAGATTTTCGGTCGCCGATATCCGCGATCATAAGCGGTAGGTGCATTGCGATTGTTGATGATAAGATAAATAAATACTGGAGTGATGTAAAATGTTGCATAAAAAAAGAAAAAAATTAGTCCCTCCCTCCCCCTACCTGAACTTTTATGCAGTCTTCATAACTGATCAACCATTTCAATGAACATTAGCACATTTCAATCGTTTGAACATTGGGTGTAGGTGGGGTCTGAAGAATTCAGCCGTGCTTAAGCTTCTAGCGCAACAAAAACATGCTAATTTTGGACAGTTCTATTCCCTTTCCCTCTACCATCTCTAATAATTAAGAGTGCATACTGTAGTTTCAAATACTCTATTTATGAGCTAGTTTTTGCGCTGTTCATTATGTTCTTATTTGCGAAATTACTAACCCTTTCGAATTATGGTTGCAGAAACGTTTATGCTTTGGGTTTGTCTGTACGATAATTCGCATGAAAGTGGTTGGATTTTAACGAAATTTTAGTATGCTGTTGGGTACAACCTGGAAACCTACCCTGTTGAAAATGGTCGAAATTAAATTCAAAGGCCAAGACATAAGAGCAGTATTCATTCTCCAAGCTTAGGAATGTTAACTCACATAAAATCTGTTTGATTGCAACGAAGTTTTGGTATGTTATCAGGGAGGAGAAACCTACCCTTGTAGAAAATGGTTCAACTTGAATTCAAAGGCCAGGGCATAAGAACAGAACTCGTTCTTTACGATCTTGTGCTTGATAAACTTGACCCATTTGCATAAAGCACATTCATCCATTTGCATCTTTCATCATTTTTATTACTTAAAACTGAAATTACTGTAAAAAAATAATTTGAACATACTGTAAAGCGTAATAATCATCCTGGAATTTTTTGTATATGTCCTGGAAAGTCCTTGAATTCCCCCCCCCCCCCAAAGTGTACGAACCCTGCAGACAAAAGCTGGGTGCCATTGTAAAGAGCAGCTGTGAAATTTGGAAAGTCCTTGAATTTCCCTCCCCAAAAGTGTACGAACCCTGCAGACAAAAGATGGGTGCCATTGTAAAGAGCAGCTGTGAAATTTATAGATCGGGCAAATTAGGCTCGTGACACATGCACAGAAGCTATCTACTGCTGCTGCATTGTGGCAGCAGTAGATAGCTTCTGTGTCAGTTGCCATGCGGACTCGACAGCAGGTGTTTTGTGTGCTATTGCTTGTGGAATTGGAAGTCCATGATGCGTGTGCAGTGCTCTATTTGCTATTTTGGGAAATGATCAAGCACCACTGGAATGGCTAATTTTCTGAGATATGCTTGCATGCCTCATCAGTTGCATATTAAATATAGGCAAGTAAAATTAGGGCAAGGGAATACTGATATCATGTAGATGGACTTTTAAAAGTAAAGCATGTGTTAAAAGTTTATGTACGAGGTCCTATCAATGGACAGAAAAGCAGCCAGCTGTGAATAGTCAGAAAATGTTTAGGTGTAATATGAGAAAGGTTCTATGCATCTCAAGATGTACCACTTCAGAAACAGCTGGTACTGGGTTATCAGTAAAGCAGTGTTCCCTCAGACAGTTAGACATAGCACAGTGGAAGTTAATTTGAATAAGCTCAACAGTCCTTGATTAGAAAATTTATACACCTTCCATTCTAAAACATCAAGTGCCACATTTTTCTTGGCAGTGTATTTTTAGGTACAGTCAGTAAGTGCAAGACTTGGAAATTGGAGTTGAATTATTTCTTTACTGCTTAAGTTCTTTTTCATAAGTGATATTGACAAACTGAACCTTACTAGGGAAAAGTTGGTTTTACCAGTTGTAACTTTACTGAGGGAAACATAATTCCTTTTAAAAATTTTGAATCTCCAGTGTGGGTTCTATTAATTTAGTTCAACCTACAATTGGGATTCTTAAAATATCTGTAAAGCATATTTATTACTTTTTTGAAATTTAGTCAAGATTTGCAAAAACTTATTTCATGTAATTTTTTCTGTTTTTTGTTTTGTTGCCTTGTAACAAATTTCTTAAAGCAATAATGCTAAATTTAATTCATTTTAGGAAGCCAGTGAAGCTTACCTTGTTGGTCTCTTTGAAGATACCAACTTGTGTGCCATTCATGCCAAGCGTGTGACCATCATGCCTAAGGATTATCCAGCTGGCGAGACGAATTAGAGGAGAACGTGCTTAATTTTTTTTTATATACACATACATACAAACATCACAACTCACCAGTTCATCAGTGTTTTTATATAAGACTGCTTAATTGGCAGTTTTTTTTCTATGAAATTTTATCCTGTTTGTCATGTAAAGTAGTGCTTTTAGCTTGTAGTAAAACACAGATAATGTCTTGTGTACACTGACATGCTTTGGTTTTCATTTACTGTTACATATACCAATAAAAGTGTTTCAAAATGTGATTCTTGTTGTATTTCTTAATCAATGTGCATGCACTGTCTTAATATTGTGAACTTTTTTTGTTTATTAATGTGAAACCTCGGCAGACCCATTGAAAAAGTTGCCTTAGATTTGACCATTCAAATCATCACTAAATTCAACGCTTTTAGCGTTTCGAAACTGCTAACTACGTGCAATACACAAAGAGAAAAAATGCAATACAGTGCATTTGTTTGTGAGAAGTCATTGCAAGCCGCCCTGTTGACACAGTGCACTGATTTTTGACCCTTCGTCCTAGATGGGTTGGAAATCCTGGTGAGGCATGGATTGTTATGTCTTATGACAGTGGCTTTCTCCCTTCCCTAGAACCAGTGGCCCTAAATTAAGGACAGAACTGCTTATAGCCCATTGAATTGCACACTGTGGTTAATTAAACCTCCAAACAAGTCATTGTAAGTGTATACTAGAGGCCAAAATTGTGGAAACCTTTTTGGAAAATTTATTGGTTTGATGGCCTATTGTCTTTTTTAGAATACTTTTAAATTATATCATTAGAAAGAATTTAATGCAGCACACTTTATTTTAAAAATTTCATTTAAAAAAGTTATACACAGGAAACCATGATGAAACATTTCATAACTTCTCACCATTTCTGTTCGTATTCAGTCAGGAAACCATTCGATGCAATTAGTTCCACAACAATGTCCCATGTAGTGAACCGAATGTTTTAATTCAGCAGGGGTTGTAATGTGAAATGAAGATTGTTTGATTACTTCTATCAGTTGTGCTTTTATACCTTGTTTGCTTCTGACTAACAAGTTCCTTTAATCAGCTTCACATATTTTCTGTTGGATTTAGGTTAGGGCTATACCTGGCCATTCTAGCAGTGTAAAATATTCTCCTGAAATCACTTTTTGTACACAACAGCAACATGAACAAGGAGCTGAAACCTGTTGAAATATACAGGCTTCATTTTCTTGGAAAAGATCACATGCCTAAGGCTTCAGTTTGACTCTAGTATGTCAGTGATGTTTTTTGCCATTTAAAGTACCATTTATCACATTCTGCCCTCCCCTTTTGCTGTCATACAATCTCAGATCATAACACTTAACTGGGTCTTTCATTGTAGCTGTAATGCATTCAGGCAGCAAATTTTCATTTCTTATGCACTTTATTCCATCACTACCAAATGTGGATATTCTGGTCTCATCACTCCCGACGACTCCCATTCATCCTCAGACCAATTAACTTTTTTTAGCCCCTTTCTAATCTTTGTTTTTTGTTTGGGAAATAGAAATGGCTTTTTCCTTAGAATTCTAGAATTTAAACCAGTCTTGAGTGTGCATCTAACAGTCCTAGCACTCTTCTTCAAACCACATTGAGAAGATTCAGTTTTAATTGTCTCACATGTTTTTTTTTTTTTTTCATTATTCAAAACAATCTTTAATTCTTTATCACCACATGCTGTTGTGCACCTTTTCTTGAATTGATAGTCTGCTGATACCTCTTGCACAATTTAGAAATACAGTACAAAGTCCAAAATCGGGACTTCGACAAGTTTGGATTTTAGAACTTTCCAAAAAATGGACTGCAAAACACTAATTTTGAATGTACTGGATTCGTTACGAAAATTGTAGCTTCCGAATTTCTCGCCAAGTCGTCGGATGCTGTCCACCACATTCATAGCCATTCTATGACGAGGGAAACTAATAACCATTTTCTCTGTACAGCTTACCAATATGAGCTATACTGTGAAAAAGGTTATGTACAAATTATGCAACGGACATTGAAAATATATTGGTATTCTTATCCATTCAATGATAAGAACTAATATTAACTTTTTCTCCCCGTATAGCTTGCCAATACACAGTACTAAACGCTTATAAATTATGCAATTGACGTTGAATACAGTTTTTGGAATATTGATTAATGATGTCTACAGGTCATGCAATGTACGAAAAAATTTTTAGACATGAAATAGTTCTATTTCAGGAATTAACAAATTGTCTAGTTGTCCACGCCTGCTGTAAGAGAAAAGGATCAAGGAATGACAGCTTGAGAAATAAAGTAATCGAGGATATATATATATATACATGCCTATTCTTGCAAGGTAGAGGAGGTATATACTGCGTTTTAGTTAACGTCAGATACTTTACTATCACAGATTATGTTAGCAAGGTTAGAAAAAATAGAGTTAGAACAAATGTTATCAGTTATTTTCTGGTATTCAAATGAACGAGTATATCTCGCAGTTGTCACTTGCCTGCTTTTTATTTATATTTTATATCAGGTGCTTATTTAAAGATTACGCGTCAGGTGGGAGCTCATGAAACTCTCAAGAGCTCATATGAAACGAACACACCACAGCACCCTAAAATAAGGAAAACACAGTTTAACTGTTCGTAGTGTCACCCAAAAATAGGAAAATACAGTTTAATGGTTACACTGAACGAAAAATTTTGTTTCATAATAACATCCCGGTGTCATAGTGGTAGCAATTGGATTTATTTCCGTTATTATTTTTTATTAATCATGCCAATAAATTTAGAAATAATGGGAAACATTAACGGAACTCGAACGTATGAGTAAGTTTTTGTTAATGTAATGCCCAATGTATCGCAATTATTGATTACTAATTTATGTAAAACAAGTATGGAACTAATGTTACTATTTAGCGATCGTAATTTGTCCGCTCTATTCTATGTGCTTCTGTTTCTCTTTATCAGTAGCAACGCAGTTATCGTCCTCATATTGACAAGTTACTTGAGCAGTCTCTTGAATAAGAAATTAGTTTTTTTTTTTATAACGCCAGAATCGCAATTCACAAAGACACTGAAAAACTAGGCAGCACCTTTCAAATCGCAAGAGAATAAAAGAGATCTGAGAAAACAAGATAAAAGCTGGTAGTAATACGCCAAACAACTAAGTAAAGAAAGATAAAATCCGTATATTGGCATAAGACAGCAAACAAAAGCTTGCAACCTTTTATTTGCTGTCTTATGCCAATATACGGATTTTATCGTTCTTTACTTAGAGATCTGAGAAAATACACTACAGAGCTCTTCCACTTGCGGTGAGCTAAAACCTCTGCTTGCCAGAGGTCGCAAATTAGGATCTGAGGGGTTCAAGGTCTCGGGCCATCCTGTCTTTAAAAGTGAAAAAAACACAACTAGAAGCCAGCGTGTCGGACATAGCACAGATAAAAAGAGTAAATCTTCTCTAAGAAAAATAAACAGTTCTACATCTGTGGTGAACAGAAAGTGTACCGTAATGGCAAACAGAGTTGCAGAATATAGACAGACTTACGCGGAAAGTTTTGGCCTTAAGATCCATTTTACACACATTTCTGCAGATTCAGTCGCAATATACTTTTGTCCTCTCTGGAGTCTGTAATGTTCTAATAATTATTTATTGTTATATTAATTTTTCTTTAAATTATCTTTATTCTATTGTTATTGTGATTCGCGGGTTTGCAGCAAGTTTACTGTTTCAATGGTTGTGTACGCAGACACGTTTTATTTTTATACAACTGATGGCAAATAAATTAACAAATGCAGGGCAGTGGCGACACTTTCAAGTGAATACTGTGCATAGTATTTATTCAATGTATGTAGTATGGGAATCGTGAATACAAATCTCTATGGCAAGTTATTATTTCTTCGCAATTTTAGTTTACTTAGGTCTTTTTTTTTTTTTTTTCTCTTTCATAAGGCTATTTATGAATTAGTTTGTAACCTGACAAGGAATCTCTCTCTCTCTGATTGTTTTAAACTATAATTCCAAAGTGTGTGTTTCTGCTGCTGTCTTAGAAATTCGTTCAGAGGACCCCCTCCCTCATTTCTGTCCCGTAAATACAAAAACTAAAACATGTGGAATGCCATTTTGCTTTTTAATTTAAGTCTACTATTCATAAACTTCTAAAAGCCGAAAGTTTAGAACTGGTTGTTTTTACATCTGTGACATGAACATTAAATTTTCTTGCGGATTATATTTAGTTTCCACGCTACAGAAAAGGTATTGTATTACCTTCACAGAAAACAATCGGAGATTTTGTGTTCGCATATAAAATCCTCCTGACACTTTTGTCAACATTTTTCATCCAAGGCGAATGGCAAGTTTATACTTTTTTTTTTTATTGGAGGTTTAACGACCACTGTGAACAACTCTGTTGGCTATAAGCAGTCTCCCGTCCCTAATTTGGGGCCACTGGTTCCAGGGAAGGGGGAAAGAGCCAGTGCCATAAGATGAACACAACATCCACACTGGGATTCAAATCGTGCCATAAGATGAACACAACATGCCTCACTGGGATTCAAATCCGGACCCATCATGGACGAATGAGCATAAGCCATCGCTTAGACCACTGCGCTACCGGGGCGGCAAGTTTATACTTAACAATATTTTTACGAGGAGCAATAAATTTGCAGGATGTCGATCAGACGAAGTGCACAAAAGGTCTGGAGCATCGGGTCATTTGCAGCAACCCTCTACAAACATCTAAAAGGGAGAGGCTTCTTTTTGTCGCCGGCATGATAAATCTGAACAAAAAGCATGACTGAACTTTTTATCCATGTATATATACATACATAAGTTGCTGCCTAGTTTTTCAGTGTCTTCAATCCATGTCAGATCAATCACCTTCTTGACCTCATCATTTCTGATTTTGATGAAATTTGGCATGAAGCACACATATGACAAGGTAAGTAATTCTGCCAATTTTCAGATTTTTATTTTGAAAATTGTCCAAGATACACACATAATAAAAATCGACGGCTTGACAGTGAGCACTTTAAAAGCCTCGCCGTCTCGGAAATGCTCTGACCTTGTCGTCTCGCATACACTTCAAGAACTACAGTCTGCAATAACGGCCCACATCCAACAACTCACAGCACATACCCTGAGAAAGGCCATCAACAACATGCAGAGAAGCATGTGCAGACATGTATGGACATGGCTTCTTTTTCACTCACTAACTATAAATAATGAAAGTTTGGTATAAAAAAGAAAGAGAATATATTTGCACTTTCTCAAATTTTCGTAAAAAACTCGCACCCTTATGAATGGCTGTAATTTTTTTCCTAATTGTAGTAGAGTGACAATTCAAACACAGTCGCAAAGCTAAAGGATTGAGCTTTCTATAGATACCATACATGATCTTCTTACAACAGATTTCAAGCTCATCCACTTTGACCTTGAATATCTCAAAACATGCCATCTTAAAAAATTACGAAAAAAAATATATTTTATTGCTACAACATTCTTCTACCCATGTGCCAGATATTAGGCTGGCACTGCTATGGCAAGGCAGTGTAGGATTAATAGGTGTGTCATGCTGCACCCTTCTGTATGTAAGGCACAGAGACATACCATGCAATAAATATTTCTTACATTGAGGATTTGTGTTTATTATACATGAAATGTATATATATTATAACAGATCAACAGATTTATCAGAAATATGCTATGTGACAGCAATTTTACTTGATAGACACAATTTTCAGCAGTAAATGTCAACAAATCTTTGAGATCAGAGATTGAAACTCCACCCATTTTAGCCAATGGCAGGGCTTCTTCTTAGCCAACGACAAAGCTTCTTATTAGAGCCAATTACAGGGTTTCTTATTAAAGCCAATGGCAAGGCTTCTTATTACAGCCAATGAGAAATCTTACTGGTACACCATTTTACATTTGCTGTTATTTCAATTCTGAGCTTGTGAGTGTGTGGTTATCAATTTATCTGTAACATTGTTAATTGTTATTTTATTTTATCTTTATTGTTATCTTTATTTAATCAATTTCTTTTTATCAAACTATATTTATTTATCATTTTTTTTTTTGCAGGTGCAGTTTCATTAACCAAAATGGACTTTAAAAGTCAAATTTTTTGTTGCAATCCTCTGGGTAAAAGTGGACACACAAGGTTTAGAAAGAATCTGAGAAAAGTACAGCCTTGGATGGTTCAGAAATGTCCAAACATAACATTAGAACAGAAAATATGTAGTTCATGCAGAAAATCTATCTCTGAAATGCCAGGTCTTTCATGTATAATTGAAACAGATGCAGAGGCAGAACAACCTCGGTTAAGTGAAGATAATTCAGAAGGAGTGGTGAAGAGTGAGATATGGACTGACAGAGACACAACTTTGGATAGTCTGAATGATATGTTACTTTCTGTAGGCGAATCTCCTGTGAAAAAAAAAAAGATTAGGTGTTGGACAGTACAGTAAGAAGAAATATCAGAAAATTGGTGAAGTGATAAAAGACTACATAGGTGTTCCAGAATGTGATAATCCTGTGACAGTGTCTGATGAATCGGTCATGATTTCACAGTTGAAAGAAAAATTTCAAGAAACAGACTAGCAGTGTTAAAGTCCAAATACTAACAATATTACCTAGAACCTGGAGTATTCATAAAATTCAGGAAGAATTTGGTGTAACATATTACTTGGCACGAAAGTCTAAAAATCTTGTGGAAGAGCAGGGTATTTTAGCAACTCCAAATCCTAGGCCTGGGAAAACTCTCAGTGACAGCACAGTTGAAAACGTTATTGCATACTATAATAGTGATGAAGTGAGCCGTTGTTTACCAGGAAAAAAGATTTTGTTACAATGATGGAATCAGGATCAAAAGTACAAAAACAGAAACTTCTTATTCTAGGAAATTTGAAAGAGATATTTCAAGGATTTAAAGACAAGAATCCTAATGTCAAAGTAGGGTTTTCAAAGTTCTGTGGTTTACGCCCAAAGAATTGTGTGCTGGCTGGTGCAAGTGGAACACACTGTGTCTGTGTGTGTTGTGCTCATGAAAATGTAAATCTTGTGCTAGCAGGGTGCAAATTGCAAGACTTAACTTGTAATGATGAATTACCAGTTAGGACATACAAAGATTGCCTTGCAAGAATAACTTTTAACCCTCCTCTTCCAGAATGCTTCTTCTTCAAGTGTTTTTCTTGTCTTGGTATAGCACACTTACTAGAGCAAATAAGTAGCTTATTCACCATGAATGGGATTGATGAAATTGTATATAAATTGTGGACTACAACTGATCGCACAACACTTATGACAGTCTGTAACACTGTAGAAGAATTCCTTGAGACCTTTGAATCAAAAGTGAAATTGCTATTGCCACATTCTTTTATAGCTATTCAGCAGTCATACTTTCTGTCAAATCTGAAAGAAAACCTTGATGATAATCAATGTGTTGTGTTGTGCGATTTTGCTGAGAATTATTCCTTCATACTGCAGGATGCAGTCCAAGGATACCACTGGAACAATTCCCAAGCTACTATTCATCCTTTCGTCATGTACTACAAAAGTTCATACACACTTCAGTTGGATCATGTTTCTTTTGTTGTCATCTCAGAATGTCTTAAGCATGACACTATCAGAGTTCACCTTTTCCAGAGCCAATTGTTGCAGTTTATATCATCACATTTTGACAAGAAAGTAGAACACATCTATTACTTCTCAGACGGTGCAGCCTCACAGTATAAGAACAGGGAGAATTTTGTCAATCTGTGCCATCATGATGTAGATTTTGGTATCACAGCTGAGTGGCATTTCTTTGCCACCTCACATGGAAAAGGGCCATGTGATGACGTGGCAGGCACCATTAAGAGATTAGCTGCACGTGCCAGCCTTCAGTGTTCATACAATGACCAAATTATGACACCGCGACAACTGTATGATTGGGCTTCCAGAAACATTCCTTCGTGCCATTTTAAATACAGCACGGACAAAGGACTATGAGAACCACAAGGAGTTCCTCGAGATACGTCATGCTAGTGCTCGACCAATTCCTGGTACTCAAAAACTTCACTGTGTAATATCCAGTAAGCCGCACAGCTATTAAAACCAAGATGTATTCAAACTCAACTGAATACAAGGTTGAGTCAGTATTGCTAAATCCAATAGAACTGGATCTGGAGGATATTCATGGCTATGTTATTGTTGAGTATGATAACCAGTGGTGGGTTGGTTGTGTTTTGGATGTGAACATTCATACAGAACAAGTTAAGATAAGTTTTCTGCACCCACGTGGGCCTTCAGTGTCTTTCACATACCCACAGAAGCCAGATATATTGGAAGTGGATAACACAGCGGTCATTACAAAGGTTGACCTACGAACAGCAACAGGTCGGACATATTTTATGGAGAGAAGCGAAATAGAGATGGTCACTAACAAGATGGCATCACATTCTTTTGGTTTGGAACCTTATTAACCAAGCGGTTCACTTGTATGTGTACACCACTAATATAACCTGTAACACATTGTGAAATTAATACATACATGCATCTGGAAAACAGTTATTGTACATTTGTCCAAACCTAACCTGGAGGACATATACTCCTATTAATCCTACGCTGCCTTGCCATAGCGGTGTCAGCCTAATATCTGGCACATAGGTAGAAGAATGTTGTAGCAATAAAATATATTTTTTTCGTAATTTTTTAAGATGGTATGTTTTGAGATATTCAAGGTCACAGTGGATGACCTTGAAACTTTAATCTGTTGTAAGAAGGTCATGTATGGTATCTATAGAAAGTTCAGTGCTTTAGCTTTGCAGCTGTGTTTCAATTGTCACTGTACTACAATTAGGAAAACAGTTACAGCCATTTATAAGTGTGTGAGTTTGTCATTTTTTACGAAAATTTCGATTTTTATTATGTGTGTATCTTGGACAATTTTCAAAATAAAAATCTGAAAATTGGCAGAATTACTTACTTTGTCATATGTGTGCTTCATACCAAATTTTATCAAAATAAGAAATGGTGAGGTCAAAAAACGTATTTTTTTTTATTGATCTGACGTGGAATGTCCCGATTGTGGCATAATGCGTTAAAAAAAAAAACAAAAAAAAACCTAATAATTCAAGAGACCGCTAAAGTAACTTGTCAATATGAGGACGATAACAGCGTTGCTACTGATAAAGAGAAACAAAAGCACATAAAATAGAGCGGACAAATTATGATCGCTAAATAGTAACAGTTCCATACTTGTTTTACATAAATTGGTAATCAATAATTGCGATATGTTGGGTATTACATTAACAAAAACTTGCTCATACATTCGAGTTTCATTAATGTTTCCCATTATTTCTAAATTTATTGGCATGATTAATAAAAAATAATAACGGAAATAAATCCAATTGCTACCACTATGACACCGGGATGTTATTATGAAGCATAAAATTTTTCGTTCAGTGTAACCATCAAACTGTATTTTCCTATTTTTGGGTGACACTATGAACAGTTAAACTGTTTTTTCCTTATTTTAGGGTGCTGTGGTGCGTTCGTTTCATATGAGCCCTTGAGAGTTTCGTGAGCTCTCGCCTGACGCGTAATCTTTAAATAAGCACCTGATATAAAATATAAATAAAAAGCAGGCAAGTGACAATTGCGAGATATACTCGTTCATTTGAATTGGCAGCAATCCCCCCCCTCCCCCATCCCAAATAACTTTGGTTTTTGCGTAGATTTCAAGAAATGATTCAGATGATGACACAAAACACGGGAAAATCTCGCAAACACTGTTAAACTCTTAGATGTTAAATTTTATGATAATCGCCAAATTCGTTATGGGGAGGGGGATGCATTCCATAAAAGCTCAACTTCCTGTTGTCTGATTTGATTAAATATAATCAAAATCTGACATGAAGTTGATCACAGTATTGTGAGATATTGAAATTTAAACATTGTTCATGAACTAATTGTGCTTTTTTAAAATAAAGAATTCCTTTCCTTCAAAATGCGAGTTTAACAACATATGCACCTGCGCGGTGGGGTGTGATGGGTGGGGCCGTTCTTTCGGTACCTTGTCTTCGCACAGCCGTGGCCACGACAGCGTGCTTCGCAGGTTGCGCTTTCACTGTGGCAATGCACCATGTTTAAAAATTCTTTTCTCGGCACTGGCAAAAGCCCAAGGTTTTTTTTTTTTTTTTTTCTTCATTCGATAAATTAAACCTTTCTTTGCAAAGAATAATAACTGCAGTTTATTAATTATATGTGCATCGCCGTCATTGTACTACATTGCCTTTTTAAGCATTGAAGAAAGGCTCTCATTGCTCAAAAACTAAAGCAGATAGAAACGTGTGCATTGCACCAATGGATTCCTTGGTTAAAAAAAAATGTATTTCTTTTTATTCTAAATAACGGAGATATTGGTGTTTTTACGCAAAATATGTCCGCCATGCATCAAAATTTAAAAAATTATATCTTCTAATCTATTAGAAATAAAAAATTGAAAATTTCAGGGTTTTTATAAGTTGGGAGTAGGTACCCATGAAGAAAAAAAGATCTTAAGAATCGGAGATGTGTTGGTGGAAAATTAATTCAAAATCTGATGACTTCGCGTGGAATTACCCCGCTTTGTTTACATTAAACATTTCAGTCAACGTGCGTTGCTTCATTATCCTAGGCTTTTCATTCAGAAGTTTCTCTTTGATTCTATACACCCACAGAATTTCTTGTTCCGTTATAAAACTTTATTGCTTGTCCTTTAATGTCGCTGTCCAAAAGGTCTACCAGATTATCAATAGGAGTTTTTTGTTACTCAATTTCTTCACATTCACAATCATTTTCTGACTCCCTATCATCCGTGCTTTGCTTCAAAATCGTATCTCGAATTTCGTCATCACTGAGTTTATTAATTATATGTGCATCGCCGTCATTGTCATCACTTCTTATGTCGTTTTCTAAATTTGCTCATGTAATG
The DNA here is from genome assembly GCA_039090855.1 of Macrothele yani. NCBI lineage: Eukaryota > Metazoa > Arthropoda > Arachnida > Araneae > Macrothelidae > Macrothele > Macrothele yani. Next base: position 65,474,676 of record CM077002.1, read on the forward strand.
CTTTTAGCATAGGTCAACAATTCAGAAATTTGTTTTTCTTGTGTAATACAGCAACTTTCAAAACAAAGTTCCACGTCGTCATCTGTCGACAATTTTAATGGCCAAAGATTATGCAATGCATTTTTCAAAATGGCTGCTGTTATCCCGTGCCCGCGCGACACTCCACTCTGAATCTTTAATGCGAACTGTTTTACATAGTTGACCGCGCTTTCACTTTTATTCACAAAGTTCACCATTCGTTTTAAGAAGTTCCTTTTATAACGCCATTTTAATATCTATCGGCTGCAAGAGACACATACAATTTGGCTGCAAAAACAGAATGGAAACATTATCCTTTACAAGATGTTCAGCTGGCGGGTGGGCAGAACAGTTATCCAAAATTAGCAGAATTTTTGCATTTTCCAGTAGTCCAACAGATTTACAATGATCTATATTTTGAGGTTACTCACCTTTATTCCCAAAATCTTTTAGGAGGTTTTCGTCTCTACACATTTCCAACACGTATTTTTCTTATTTACATCGTGGTTCAATGCCGAAAAAAAAAAAAAAAATCTTTTTCAACTCACGCAAACTTTGCTCCCTTACTTTCTTTTCCCTATGACCAAATTCGGATTCAAAATAATCTACCACAAGTATACACAATTGAACTCCCTAAAACACTTATATCTAATTAAAACTTAAATCAATAAAACTTATGTCACACATTTCCTAAAACGTCAAAGTTAAAAAACTGTAACCCATAATTATTTATAATTGCACACTGGTACCCAATTAAAACAAACCTAAATACCTGACACAACACAACCACTATACTCAACAATCACGGACCTCTCTCCACTCAGAAATAAGCATAATATCCTAGCACTTTCAGCCTCTGCCCAGGGCATTCTCAAGGAGCGGACGCAACAGATGAACCACCGTCACCATCCACAAAACGTAGCGAATGTTGCAGTGCTCGCGCGTCATCGTCTTATTCCCGTCCTCCGCTGTTCAGGCGCAGTGGATGATGACCCAATAGCCTTCTTTTCCCTTCGTACTTATAAATATCTGTTCGATAGCTGATCATATTTGATTCATGAAACTAATCATCTTATATTCTAACATGTTTTTTTATATTATGTTACATCATTTTATTTTTCTTGCCTTTTCCCCTCTGTTCTTCTTTGTGGCTTTCCTTTCTGATCAAATCCTTCCAATATGTATTTAAGCTATTAGGATCGTTAACGTTACATAACCTGTGTCTATTTTTTTCAATCAACACTGTCTCCGCCAATCTCAAATGCCTTTCCGTACGACAATTCTTAATTTTTATTTCATCAAACTTTGGGTTTTGCTTTTGTTCAATACAGTACTGGACCAATGCAGTTGTTGCTTCTTTTTTCTGCCAATTCCATAGGTGCTGTTGTAAACGATGTTTTAGTTTATTTTTAGTGCTTCCTATATATGATAATGTGGGATTGTTACTTATAGGAATTTCGTAAACGCAGCTCTGTCCAAGCACTTCTTGTTTTCTTTCGTATTGATTACAAAATTTTTAATGGTATGCACTTTATTGCCCAATTGTAAATTATACCTGTTACGCAATTTATTAATTTCAGCTGAAATTCCTTTTATGTACGGAAACGATCCAATATATTTAATCTGCATATTATTATTTCTTCTAAATAGCACGTGAATAATTAAGCAGCTAGATGACATTTGATATTTGCAATGCTGTATGAATACAAGATTTACAATGTTTTCGAGCTTCGGGCATGAAGTGATTATGAAACCATTGTTATTTCTTTTGCAATCCATGCCTTTTTTAGATGCTTTGTAATGAACTGGAAATATTTCAACACCTTTAAAAGCTTAAGGCTTTGCTGCTTTTCCTATGACCAGCAGCTTACATTTGTGCGTACCATTGGCATTCTTGGCACATGCTAAAACTAAGTCTTTCTTTGGAGTCTTTAATGCCAAATGTAGCATGTTCTTGCATTGCTGCTAGCGTTTTTCGTGGTATGTATCTCCAAAACAAGGATGTCTCTTCTGCATTGTAAATTTGATCTGAGGTTAAAATTTTTGTCAGACACTAATTTACTGAATTCAGCAATAAAATGGTCTGCAGCTTCGTGATCTGATACTTGTTCACCAGATATGTAAAGTTGACTAATTCCATGGTGCTTTTTAAATTTCGTTAACCATCCAGTAGAATACTTCCACAGCGTTGTTAAAAATTCATGTCTTTGTGAAAAACTTTAGCCTGCTCAATTATCATTGGACCCGTAAGTGGAACCATTCTATCATAACTGAATCTAAATCTTTTTTTTTTTTTTTTTTTTTTTTTTGCTGGAATGCATTGATTTTCATCTGTCCATGCCTAAAGGCATATTGCTGTCCACAAAAAAGTTAAGAATTTCTTTGTTTCTGAATATCATAAACTATAGACTTATCGATGTTATATTCATCACACAGCTTACCAACTGAAGTCCCATTTTCTAGTTTACGAATTAGTTCCACCTTTTTAGCAATTGAAAGGCAATTATGCTTCCATTATTTTTCAGTCTCTGCTGCATCACCAAGTCTTTTTGACATAATTCAGCACATAGCAAAACTGTCGCAAACAACTAAAAACTTGCGGATGTGTAAAGACAAAATTAATTCTAGTTGCGTGCAATAGGGAGAATTTCTTTGACAACAGCTAAATGCATGTGTACTGTACGTCAGCACTTGACAGTAACATTTTACGTATCACGTAAACTGAAAACGGCACACTCGCAAATCAAGCAACGCAGATGAGAAAAAGCTGCTTGGCATTGTTCCAAGAGCAGCACATAGCCCCAGCACGCGACACTGGTACCCATTGGCATTTCCAGTGATTAAGGACGCAGTTTGTGATGTCGCATTTCTGCCGTCCCTTTCTTTCCAACCAAACTTTGCTTTGTGCGATTTATCGCCCCCCCCCATCAGTGTACAAACTGCAACACTTTTCCGCACAGTCTTGTTTGGGATTTTAATCTGCACTTTCGCATTCCTCTCCTTCCTCTCAGACAATGCAGGCAAAGCATGCTGGGTGGTTCCCCCACCTCTGTTATTCCAGACAAAAGTTGTGCAGTCCTAGGAATAGAAATGTGAAACTTAGATTCAAAATGTCTGAAACATTTTTGGGTCTATGTAAAAAGAGTGGCGGGGCAGAGGCTAAAAAATAAATAGCTAAATTACTCGCCAGCATATTTTTTTTGTTGTTGCTGTTCCTTGAGGTTTTACTGTATGCATAATTGTATATGCAAACTTAAAGAAAATACCTACTGCCTAAATTTTCCAAGTGTCTGTTTTCTTTTTTTGCTGATAGATGGTGGCAGATTTGTTCTCAGCCACAGAAAAATTTCTGGATTTTGGACTTCATACTGTATTTACCATCAATTAATTGATAAATAGTTTATGATTGATTAACCTGACATTGCAATATACCAAAAATAACTACCCCCCCTTTATTTTACCTCCAGTTATAACGAAGTTCGCATATATTGCATTTTTTTTTTTACTATCCGTTCTACTTTGTTATATATGAGTTGGACTGTGTTTTGGTGCAACGTACGTTTCTATATAGAGAAACTATTCCATTTTTGAGCTGTCTTGCCATTAATGGCCCTGGGAAGGGAGTTGTGAAAATTTTACTTCCTAGTTTCAAAATGGACAAAAAGTAAATTGAATTGTGATTAAGTTATCTGTAGAGAAAATAATTAAAAAAACATTGTTTGTATAGGTCACATGAGGGTGTTTTTTGAATATTAACTTTGTGCAGGTGCTGGAAAGTGGTACCAGATTACCCGGCTGATACTTCACACAAAGTGAATCGTTTAGCATTAGATGTGATTGGTGGTTCCCTTACTTGGAGATAAATTTTCTATGGCAATATCTTAACATCTGTATTATTAGCAGTACTAGGACAAGCCGCCAACAGTAACCGATAACTCGGGTACAGTTGGCAATTTTTGAGCAAAGCTATTGCAAAGAAGCTCGTTAAGGCGTCTATTATAACAAATTCTAAAAAATGAACACGCAAAATTTATGACTTCCAGAACAAAGTATGAAACATTCTAAAACTGAAATGTCTAAAATTTATAATGAACTACTTTTCTTCACGTTGTTTGTGATCAGGTTGCATGTAAACATAGCGCAGTAATGGAAAGTTTGCGCCAATTTTGCTATCTTGTGCCAAACTGCTACAAATTACATAACAATTTAATATTTGCACCCAGCTGCGCCAAATCATAAATCCACAGCAAAAACTGCCAAGCCAAAACATGCCGTTTTAAATGGCGAATTGAATGACGCTTTTTTAAGGTCTGTGTAATTTGGTTAAATGTATAACGCTGCTTAATCAACACGTACCACCAATCCCAACATTTCAGAATGTTTTTCACCTACCCTCTAATTCATTGTTTTTTCGGCATAAGTGACGAATAGGTTTCGCGATGTAGGTGGAGCTTATGGAGGAGGAGTTTTGTTGTACTCACGTGGTATGTAGGAGAAATGATGTACGTTTGAAATCTGATGATGGTTTGGTGGTCTTTTGGAGTGTTGTGCAATTGAGATTTTTTATATGTCGTTCCCTGCTCATTGGGATGGCGCAGTTATTTCGTTCTGGGCAAGGTGCCCGATTGCGTAAATACAGCTAAGGTCGGTCGTTAGCTATTTCGTTGACACGGAGAACTACTGAAAATGGCTCTCCTGTGGCAGGATATGATGGTTTTATTTCTAAAGGATTCATAGGTATTCAGAGATGCAAAACTTTTTGTGGATTTTCACTCCATCTTACAGGTTTATGGAAGTCGCCCAAAAACTACGGAAAAGCCCACGCAAGATCCTTGCATGCAGCTTTTTATTTTTTACCTTCTTTTGGTCGAAAAAAACAGACGTTACAGATATTCCCTATACACCTTTGATGTTCTGACTTCCCCCGCCAACAGAGGCAGAGTTTTGTCACATGATTATCCGTACAGCTATTTGAGAGTGCTGTGCGCAAAAGCTGATAGAGAGCTCATGCTCAGCACCTTTTGTGAATTCTACATTGATTACATGTGGGTTTGTGCTTGTGAAAATTTCGGTGCAAACATTTTAACTTTGACGCCTTAAAACTCGCATGTCGGCACTCTCGAGACATTTCTTTTTCTTCGAATAGGTCGGGTGTCACTCGCCATGCCGATGACGCCCCTATAGCTTGCAAAACATTTCTTTTTCACCGAATAAAGTAAAAGAAACGTCATCGGCATGTAGGGTGTCACTCGCCATGCTAATGACTCCTCTATAGCTCGCGAGGAATTCCGGTTTCGCCAAATAGCTGGCTTGTTAGGTGTCATCCACCACGTCTATGACGCCTATGTAGCTCGCATGTTAGCGCTCATAAGGAATTTCTTTTTCGCCTAATAGATCAGTGTCATCCGCCACGCCTATGATGCTTCTATAGCTCGTATGTCAGCGCTTTCAAGGAATTTCGGTTTCGCCTAATAGGGCGGGTGTCATCCGCCATCTCTACAGCTCGTATGTCGGGGCTTGCGAGACATTTCTTTTTTGCCAAATAGGTCAGGTGTTATCCGCCACGCACATGACACCTCTGTAGCTGATGCAAGGGCTTGTGAAACATTTCTTTTTCGCCAAATATGTCGAGTGTCACCCTCCATACCGATGCTGCCTCTATTGCTCACATGTCGACGCTCGCGAGACATATCTTTTGCTGAATAGGTCGGGTGTCATCCGCCACGCCGATGATGCCTCTACAGCTTGTATGTCGGGGCTGGCGAGCCAAAGCTGAGCTTTCACTGCTAAATTGTGGCATCTACTGCAGAAAAAAAAAAAAAAAAGAGCGCTGGGTGAGTATGGGTGAAATGTTATTCAAGTGGAAAGGATTAATTTATTGGGTATATAAATAAGTTTTGAGGGATTTCCGTTCGGTGTCGTACTTATTACTGCTTGCATGTATTTTAAGGGGGCAACACTGCAATATCGCAGTACGAGACGCCAGCTGTCAGAGTCAGTATACGACGTTCAATTGAGGTGCGAAGACGTATTTGTTTTACTCTATGGAAAATTGGAAAATGGCAACTTTCGTCTCGACAAAACAGCAGTTGCGGGATGTGTTAGAGCATTACTTTATTGCCAAGAAAAGTGCTGCCGACAGCTATCGCTTAATGTCAGAAATCTATGGTGAACATTCCCCATCCATAAAAACATGTAAGCATTGGTTTAGACTATTCAAAAGGTACAATTTCGATGTCAGTGATAAAGAACGTTCTGGACCACCTAAAAAAATTGCTGATGCCGAATTGGAAGCTTTACTCGACGAGGATCCGTGCCAGACCCAAAAAGAACTAGCAACAGCATTAAATGTTAGTCAACCATGCATTTCACAATGTTTAGCTGCCATGAGAATGGTGTAAAAAGAAGGGAATTGGGTTCCACATGCTTTGCGGGAAAGAGACCTTGAACGTCGAAAAACCATTTGCGAATTGCTGCTTCAAAGGTAAAAAAGAAAGGGTTTTTTGCATCATATTAATAATGCCGACGAGAAATGGATATGGTACGATAACCCTAAACAGCAGAAAGCCTGGGTGAAGCCAGGTGAACCAGGTCCTTCAACGCCAAAACGCAATATCCATGGTTCAAAGGTAATGCTGTGTATCTGGTGGGACCAGAGGGGTGTGGTCCACTATGAACTGCTGAAACCATCAGAAACTATCACTGGTGATCGGTATGGAATCCAATTAATGCGTTTAAAATAAGCTCTCACGCAAAAACGGCCGGAATGGGAGAATAGAAACAAAGTCATCTTACAGCATGACAACACAATACCACGTTTCTCGATCCGTGAAAAAGTACTTAGAAGGATCCGACTGGGAAGTTCTACCACACCTGCCATATTCGTCAGATATTGCACTATCGGATTGCCATTTGTTCCAGTCGATGCAGTCAGCACTTTCTGGAGAACGGTTTAGTTCTTATGAAGACATCAAAAATTAGCTGGACAACTGGATCACTTCCAAGGAACTGGAATTCTTCCTTCGGGGCATATGTTCACTGCCTGAAAGATGGGGTAAAGTTGTATCTTCAGAGGGAGCATACTTTGATTAATATTAAAATATTGTTTCTGTTCTCCAACAACGTGTTTTGTTCACCTCAAATCCCTCAAAACTTTTTTATATACCCAATAGATTAAAACGAAATGAGATGTAGCAGTGAAACAGCTATGACAACAAAAAGAACAAAGTCAGATAAAACTTGTAGCAGTGAAACAGCTATGACAACAAAAAGAACAGTCAGATAAAACTTCTTGTCAAGTGTATCGTGAATATAGTAAATAATGGCCTTTTTATGAAACATCTAAAGTTTTGCCGAATCACGTTTTGTAAGCCATGTGGCTGGGATTTTAGCGTAATGCATGGTGGCCGCGATGATTGTAGGCATCATACAGAGAGCAAGAAGCATAAAGAGCATGTCAAGAGACTAAATGGAGATATGAGTAAAATTAATGTAACCAAAAAACTTCTGACAGCTTATAAAGAATCCTGGAAAAAATATCAAGAGCAGATTAATGCTGGAAAAATGCAGCAAAATAAGTGAAAAAGAGAAGAAATTGAGTGTTCACAAGGTGATTTGAAACGGGAAGAAGCTGAGCTTTTGCAGCAGTTGGATTCCTCTCATAAAATGTTATACAATGCTGAGATGAACATTGAATGTGGCATAAAAACAAAAAAAGACATGAGTACAACAGAAAGTGGACAGGTACTATTAAAAGAAGCAAAACAAAACATTGCTAACTATCTTAAAAAATTAGAAGAAAATAGAAATGAGCAATTAAATATTGAGAAAGGCAGCAAAAAATTAAACATTTTGTGTAAAATAAATGATTAATAATAGTCCTGCTATGAATTGGTTACAAACTTTTTGATCTATTTGAAAACTAAACTGTTTGCATATGTGTGTGTGTGTATTTCAATGCAAGATGTTTTTAATTTGAGTAGGGTGCATCTATTTACAAAGCATTTTTTGCTTAAGAGTTTGTTCTATCTACTAATATCTTACCTGCTCCAAAAAAATGTTTTCTTAAACCAAAAGTGTATTTTATCTGCTCCAAAAAGGCACTTTGTTGTTCCAAAAATGTGTTTCACCTGCTCCAAAAATGTATTTTACCTGCTCCAAAAATGCATTTTGCTGCTCCAAAAATATATTTTACCTGCTCCAAAAAGGCATTTTGCTGCTCCAAAAATGATTTTGCAACTTTCCATCACTGAAAGCGGAAAGACACTCAGATCAGGAACCACGGTTTTCATTTTGTATCGCAAAAGTTAGACACAAACACACATAAACTTCCTTTTATTATTATAGATTAAGCAAGTGTTGAGCTAACAGACCGAGTCTTTCCATTTCTTCGTTTTTCAATTCAAACGATTCCATGTCTGTTTGCTATTTCTCCAAATCATTTTTTAAATGAATGTTAGTGAGCCGACTTTTGTGAAATGGTTCAAGTAAATGGCAATCTAGTTTTAATTGAAATTCCTCAATGACATGGAATTTTGGGAATCAGAAGGCGTCAAAACCTGACAATGGATAATGTCCAATCGCATTCAAGAAATCATAGCAATCGGTTGTGTCAACTAATTGTCCCGAGTCTTGTATAAAGAGCGGATTTTTTCAATTATTATTAAAATTGGTCAGTTTTTTAATGGTCATTATTTTTATACTACACAACCAATCGCCATGATACCAACCCCATGTCACTCACCATGTCCTTCCCTTTCTCTGTTGCAAGTGTCACCGCGATTGGCTGAAGATCTTTGGTGGAGATAGGAACCAAACGACCCCCTTCTCAAAACCTGGAAAACCCCTAAAACTGCAAGTTTTTGTTAATTATTCCTCAATGACACGAAATTTCAGTAATCGGAAGGCGTCAAAACCTGACCATGGACGATGTCCAATTCCATGCAAAAATCATGGTGATCGGATGTGTCATCTCGTACCTATGCCCGAACAACTAATTGTCTCGAGTGTGGAGTCTCATAAAGAGAGCTCCGCTCGGCCTTCGGCCTTGCTTCGCTCAATGACAATTGTTACACAATGATATTGCTTCCCCTCCTATTGTCTGTTTGCTATTTCTCCAAATCATAGGCCTTCCTTCATGAGCTAAATTTGTTTGAATGAAATGATTAAAAATTTGTTTTTGTTTTTGCAGAATATCATTCATCTATTTTAAAGAAGTAGTCAAAAAACAGTCTGCACACTTTTTTGAAAATCTGTGATGTGTGTGTCCAGTGTCACACATTTTCTGTTACCAGCACAGGGCTGCCAGTGGCAACTAAATAGGCTACTATTGCTACTGTTTTTGATGACAGGCAACTATGGCTACTATTTCTTACAAAAAACAGCCAAAAGCAACTTTTCAGAAAAACTATTTTAATTGTAAGGCTACTATTAAAAAAAAACATAATTTGCATTGCATATATCGATGTGCTTGTATAACATCAGTTTTAATATTGATACACGTGAATATCAACTTTGATATAGATATGTATGTGTCGAATTCATGGTTCATACACATCCTGGAATTCCATTTTGTCCTGGAAATGTTCTAAAATTCTGTTACATGTCCTGGAATTTTATCCATTCCTGCCTTTTTGTCCCTGCACGATGTTTTGTAGTTGAGGATTTTTCTACTGACATAACTTATGTCTGACAAATTTCTCTCCCCACCCCCTGCAAAATGTGTGTGTGTTGAAGGGGCTTGGGCTATCAGTTTTCTTGTTTAGGAGGACTGAAGCTGCTTTATTAGCATCTTTTGTGTCATGCTTATGTTGTCACTTTGTCCCGCTGGGGAGACAATATCCCCACAATTATTAGTTCGATTTGTAAAATTCTTTTTGTATTGGGAAGCTTGAAATGTGAGAATGGTGATCCGTTCGTTCTGTTTTTTTTTTTTTTTTTCGATGCACAACTTCACCGCTAGAGGGCGCAAATGCAGATCATATCGAATTTAAAATGCATTTCATTTCATATATGTGCTTCTAAATATCCAATTGAAAAAAATATTTTCTTTTTCGATGACAGTTATAGTGAAGACTATTTTAGTTACAGTCCCTTTTTCAAATAATGCATAAATTTTCCACTGGGGGAGGGTAAAGGTAAATCGCAATTTTCCCAATATCTCCTCTTCTAAAAGTCCGATTTGAAAAATTATTCCTGAGTCGGATACAGCCCTTGAGGTTGAAATGTTTTGCATACAAATTCTCATTTTTGGTAAAGAATGGGTTGGCCACCAGGTGGCATAAATGTTGTTTTTTTTGGCTTCGGATGTATTTGCAACCAAATCTGAGCTAGAAACTCAATTGAGAAAATTCTTCCGTGAACCGATACCGCTGAACTCTGAAAGCTTTTTGAGAATACTTCCTGCTTAAAATAGTGCACAATTTTTTTATACACGTGTATCTTATTTTTGTCCATATCTCTGTTTCTAGGAGTCCGATGTGAAAAATTCTTTCTTTATTGGAGAACATTTTCAGTGCGAAATGTTTCTCATAAAATTTCAAATATTTCTTAACACACAAATGTGCCACTAGAGGGCGTAAGCTCACATTTCCGTTTACAGCAAAATCTGTGTACTAAAAACCCGACTGAAAAATATTCTTTTTCGATCCGATACCTAACTATGAAAACTCCTTATTTGTATTTTCTTCACAAAATAATGCACAATTTCGCCGCTAGGAGGCGCAAATATTTAATCTATTTTTCTTAATATCTGTACTTCTAAATGTGCGATTTAAAAAATTATTTTAACACTAGATACCATTTACCTTATGGAACACTTTAGGTTTGTGTTTGAGGAGGTTTGTGGTTCACAATTCTGCCACTAGGTGGTGTGTGGGTAGTTCTGTTTGCAGGCTATCTGCCTGTAAAAACCCTATTGAGAAATTTCTTTTTTTATTGTATGCCATTCGCTATAATAAAGATGGAGAGTGAATAAGATTTTTGCTACAATAAGAAGATCCTCTTCAAATAATGTACAACTTTCCCCTAGGGGTTGTAAAGGTCAAAACGTTTTTCTTGCTATCTCTGCTTCCGGCAGACGTATTTGAAAAGTTATTTTTCCTTAGCATAGCTTTTGCTATGAAGAATGCTTTTCTCCTGTTTACATTATGCAGAATTCTTCCGCTGAAATGCATAGTTAAATGATTTTTCCTTCTATATCTCTCCTTTTAACTGATCGATTTAAAAATCTTTTTGTCTCTAAACCTTCCTTCTGCTATGGGAAACGTTTTTGCGCCATTTGTTAATTTTCATAACATATTTTTTAGCCACTGGTGGAAGTAAATAGCTGATTGTGTGTGTGTGGTATTTTACCGTTACTGAAATTTTGTAATGAACACTTCATATAAAAATTTGCCATAAAATCAGATTGCTTTCTAATATCAGAAACTTAAATCTAGTTGTTTCTTAGTATTTTCTGAGCTTCTATAATTACCTTTTTAATCATGCCCAGTTAAATTGCCATGATCACTAATAAATATAATTGCACACAGCCCTTGGACATAAGGTTTTCCCGTTATTCTTTTTCATTTCACGGTGGAAATTTTTGTGCATACTTTGTTTGCTGGCAAGTAAAAATTTAAAACATAGCTACAGTATCGATATTATGTTGAAAATTCCTTCCATAAATAAAATGTAACACAAATACTTGCTACCATGATTATGTGTTTAAGAAATAACAATCCCTTTGGTCCTTTGAAAAAGTTCTAGATATTTCACCTTTCCTTACCCTTAAATTTCCAATGTAAGCATTATTTCAAAATAATTAAATACAAATAGTATTTTATGTATTGGTTGTGTGGTGTATGAAAGCCTTTCAAAAGAAATGCCACATACCTATGTACACTATCTACGAACAAGTAATTGGACACCTGTGATATCAAAGGAAAGGAAGTTTATTCACCTTCAATAGTTGGTGGAGCCTCCACGAGTGGCGATTACAGCTGCGACCCTCCGGGGCATACTCTCAACCAGGCGTTGTACGACGGCTAGCGGTATTTTCTTCCACTCGGCTTGGAGAAGACAGGTCAGTTCCTTCACCGATTTCGGACGGTGGGGGCACCCCTTAAGTCGACGCTCCAACTCGTCTCAGAGGTGCTCGATAGGGTCAAGGTCTGAGGTCTGCGCAGGCCAGTCCATTCAATTAACCCCATTGCCACCATACCAAGCCAGGGTGGACCTCGCAAACAGGTGGCATTGTCATCCTGAAAGTAACATGGGTCCACCTCGTAAAACTACCACAACGTAGGAAGCGCATGGTCATCCAAAATGATGCAGTAGGTCTCGGCGTTGAGTCTACCAGGAATTGCAACCAAGGGTCCCATGCCATACCAGGAGAAACACCCCCATAGCATAATTCCACCGCCGCCGAACTTCACAGTTGGCACAATACATTCCGGCAGGAGGCGTTCTCCAGGCAGACGCCAAACCCAGACCCTGCCATCTGAACGGTAGAGGGTGAACCTTGATTCGTCGCTCCAGAGAACCTGTTTCCACTGTTCAACGGTCCTCTGTCGATGTTCTTTGCACCATGTTAGCCGAGCAGCACTATTGGACATGGTGATCAAAGGCTTGTGGGCGGCAGCACGTCCATGATAACCGAGCAGATGAGCTTTCTTACTGATGGTATTCATCGAAAGAACACTCCCGGATGCCTGTTGAAACTCCTCGTGGATGTGGCCCATTGATATCGTGCGGTTCTTCCAAATTTCTCTGGCCAACACGCGTCAGTCGTTAACTCCCAGTTTTGTGGGTCTGCTGGGTCGGGGCACATTCCGACAGTCACCTCTCATCTTCCACTTGCCAATCACGTACGCCACTGTCGATTTTCGGTACTTCAACTCGCTGGATATGTCACATATGGATCGGCCATTTCTGTGATACCAGATGATTACACCTTTCTCGAAATCAGAGAGCTCCGAACTGCGTGGCATCTTGCATGCGACTGATTGCGTTGTTGTTTCCCACACGATATTTAACGGCGACCGTGACGTGTATCAGGACCGCAGATATCGTCGATTGCAGGGGTGTCCAATTACTTGTTGGTAGATAGTGTATTTTTGAGTTTTTGTGGGGGTTTTTTAATTCTGGAATTTGCTTCAATAATTGAACTAAAGCCAAAGTAGAAAATTAAAGTTTTTTCAGAATCAGTGTAGTATACCATATATAAAAGTTTAGTAAATATCCCCATAGCAGAAAGTTCCTGGTCAGTCTGTGACAGATATCATTGTGCCACAAAATAATCTGCGGGTGGTCACTGTGCAAGATAACTACTAAATGCAAAAAACAAAAAAATTGCACAGACATTTTTCTACCTAAAAAAATGTCTAACCTAGGTACTTCAGCAATTGCAATGTTAATTAGAAACAAGTTCATTCTGGTCCTCTGTATCTGGTATTTTGCCAATATTTTCAAGCTGAAACACAAAGATTTATGGAATAAAATTATATTTAACAAAAATAAAACGCAGAGGCATCACTAGGAAAAAATTGTCATAAGAGGAGAAATCTTCGCTTCATTCTACTTCGTTTTCAGAACATTTTTATCCATTTCCCATCTCTAGTGCAAACATTTATGTAATTACATGATGATTAAACAATAATACAGAAGCACAGTGGGTGGAGGGTTATTAGAGGGAATTTTTTTACTCCGTACAACTTTGGTTTTCAGAAAATTTTCCTCCATTTTCAATCTTAAATATAAACATTTATCTAATAAAATGATATTTAATGACCATATAGGGCTGAGGAAATATCGCAAGAAAAATAATTCAAGATTACTGGGTTCCGTCTAACTTCCGTTTTTGAAAATTTTTGCCTCCGTTTTCAAACCAAAACACAAATATTTATGCAATAAAATGATATTTAACAACAAAATTGGATGATTCTCTCTTCAAGCATCAAGGAAACGTTGGGAGAAAAAAGAATTACGATTGCGGGAGAAATCCTCACTGCGCCTAACTTCCGTTTTCGGAAATTTTGAAAGGCGGAAAACTTGTATCTATGATAGGAAGCCTGCAAGATGGTTTAATAGGGTTCTGGGGATATTGTTTCTGTCTGTAGGACCAAAATAAATCTGTGATGTGCATCCGCCATTGCCACGATTTTGCTACGAGGATGAGTAAAAAATGAATCTGCGATGTATGTCGGCCATCGCCGCGATTCTGCTACGGGAATGAGTACAAAATAAACCTGCGATGTACGTCGCCCATCGTGCCGATTCTTCTACGGGGATGAGTGCAAAATAAATCGGCGATGCACATCGCCGCGATTCTTCTACGGGGATGAGTATAAAATGAATCTGAGATGTACGTCGGCCGTCGCCGTGATTCTGCTACGGGGATGAGTACAAAATAAACTTGCGATGTACATCACCTGTTGCCGCCATTCTTCTACGGGAATGAGTAAAAATAAATCTACAATGTACATCGGCCGTCGCCGCGATTCTGCTACAGGGATGAGTACAAAATAATTCTGCGACGTATGTCTTCCTTCGCGAGAAAAAAATTATGATCTAACTTCCGTTTTCGTAAATTTTGAAAGTCGGAAAACTTGCATCTATGATAGTCTGCAAGATGGTTTTAATAGGGTTATGGGGATATGGTTTTTGTCTGCAGGACCAAAATAAATCTGCGACGTACATCGCCCGTCACCGCGATTCTGCTACGGGGGTAGATATTAAACCTAGTCACATTTTCAGTGACAGTTTTTGGTATTTCAGTATTTATCTGTGATTCTAAGTTTCTGATTAGCTGCAGCAGACATCATTTTTAACATTCTGCATTAAGTTTGCCCAAGCGTGTAGGAAGTTGTTTGTTGTAGGTTACAAATTGAACAGACCTATGGTTTCACTATATTTTAAGTAAGAGCATTTGGATCGTATGTCCTGGAAAAGTCCTGGAATTTTTGTCATTGAAAAAGCGTATGAACCATGCAAATCATTATCAATATGTCTTGTTCATTTTATTGCTTTCTGTTTTATTCCAAATATGATGGAGGAAAGTCAATGGCAAGTATAGACTAGACCCATATGTGATTAAACGAACAGCCTACTCAAATCAAGATATTCCGCCGAAAAAGTGTCCCGTTTTTCTGTTTGGAATACGGCAGTGCCAGGAGCGAGCATGTATCTTGCCTTCACCATATTAAAGACTGTTGTTTTCTGTACTTACTGAAGTTTATTTGCAGTTAAATGTATCAATTTCAAGTAAAAAAAATGATACCTAGAATTTCATGAATGATACGTGATTGTTTTTACAGCTTTATTTTCTGAATGGCACGGAAAATGCATGCTTTCGCCAACAGACATTTAAACTCACTTTACATTATCTACAAACTGTTGGACATCACAAAATTAATCATATTAGCTGTTCAAAAATGCTTCATCAACATGAGTCGAAATCTGACGAAAATGAAGTGGCTTATCGTAAAAGGAGAGCAGTCCAAGAACTAAAAGAACTCAAAGATAAGAAACGAAAGCTTATAGAAAAGGCAAAAGAAGAAGCTGAAGTTCTAGATTCTATAACAAGTTTAGCTAAGATACTTAAACACTGAGTCTTTCACTGTGAAATTTCAGTCTCCATAAATTTTGTACATTCATAGTTTTTATATTGCCTTAATAAAAATTTGTAAGTTTTTACAGCATTACCATGTTAAATGAATTTGTGTATTAATAGATATAATGATAAATATTTCTGAAAATAGCCATACCCCATCCTAGATGAGGGTTGAATGTTTTTATTTCTTTAAACTCATAGAATTTGGTGAATGGCATAGTGCAAGTCATACATAATTACATTATTCATGTTAAGCAATTTTAGTGACATAAGAATTACATTCAGCTTTCATCTCAACTGGCTTTCAGGTAGGGGTTCGTTAACCCCCCCCCCTCCCCATATAGCCATTTTAGCAGCAATGATATAGGCACATCAGTTTTGTCTAAACTATTGTCACATGGAATAAATTTTGGTTTACGGAAAAGTGGCCCCTCGCATTTTGCCCCCTGTAGATAATGAGTAGGTTACAAAAATGTAAGTAGTGTCATGCAAGCCTTCCAACAAGAATTTCCTCGTATTGTAAATGCTGGTTGGTTTTTTTCGTCTTTAGAAAGCGTTTGGCAAAAGGTACAGAATGAAGGTTTAAAAGCCCAATACGAACAAGACTATGAATTTGCTTGTTGGATAAAAATGATTCTGGCATTGACATTTATTCCTCCTGCTAACGTTATTCAAGCATTCGAAGATTTAGTTGAAGCTGATGACTCTCCCATTGAAGCTATGGGGATTGCAAACTACTTTGAAGGTACATATATTGGAAGAAGACAACGGAGAAGCCTGCAATTACCCATTTTTGCCATCGAATTGTGGAATGTTTACACACGGACATTGAATGATGATCAGCAATGTACCAACATCGGCATGCAGGGGTGGCACAGGGGATTTCAAGAAACTTGTGCTACTTTATTCCCAAATATTTACAGATTCACTGATTCTTTAAAGAAAAAACAAGGACTGCACAATTTCGAAATTACACAACTAATTGCCGGTAATTCAGGCAATCAAAGAAACAAGAAGTATGCTGCAATTTCTTCTGGAATCAAAAGAACAGTCCAAGATTTTCAAAATCGTAATGTGATTGATTACCTTAGAGGCATTGCATACAACTTCGAGTTTTAAACAATAATAATATGCATTTATTTTATTAAAACAAAATAAATTAGAATTATTAAAAAATTAGGTGTATTATTTACATTTTTGTAGCCTACTCATTATCTGCTGGGGGTGAAATGTGGGAGGTGAATTGTGGAAGGCAAAATGCGAGGGGCCACTATTCCGGATCCCATTAATTTCAGTGTTTGCAAAAATAAAATAAAACCTGGGATCTCAAGCCAAGGGTACTAGATTACGAGTCTAGAATGGTTGTCATTGGGCCATGCATTGTCGAGAAGTCATGATTTTAACTGAAGATGTCATGGAAAAGTCATGAATTTGGTTCATTGGAAATCAGTAGACACCCTATAATTTGCAACTTGTACATGTTTGGTTCCAACAGTATTATTTCAAGGTAA
Organism: Macrothele yani; assembly: GCA_039090855.1. Lineage (NCBI taxonomy): Eukaryota > Metazoa > Arthropoda > Arachnida > Araneae > Macrothelidae > Macrothele > Macrothele yani. The sequence continues at coordinate 65,491,797 of CM077002.1, forward strand.
TCTCAACTGCAAAATTTCTGAAAAATAATCGCTAGGAATTTCATTTCATTTTAGGTGATTGGCGGTCAGTTCAAGCAAGTTTGGCCATAAGAACAGGGAAATATTATGGAGAAAGGAAAAATATTTGTACATCAATTAAGTGGAAGAAAATCACAAAACAGCAAAGAGGTTTTGGCACCAAAAAATATACACCATGAAAAATTTAAAAACTACCCATGAATCTGCCCAAAATTCTTGCCCTAAAAATTGGCTAGGCAATTTGTGGACAGTTATGTAGAAAAGTAAGGGGCTCAACAATTCAATGCAATTGTGTGCAGCATGCAGGAAGAAAAAAAAATGTTAATAGGATCTTTACTGTTAGGAAGAAGCAAAATTTTCTAGGTTTTAGCCACCAAAAGAGGCTTTCATAACTTTGCTGCTTTGTTGGTTAAATTATGATTACAACAGTTAATATACTATGTATCAAAGTGAAAATGTAAACTTTTTGTTTGATGGGAATATAGAAAAAAAAAAAAAAAAATGGCCCTTCCACCACAAAAGATATTACTACAAATACACATCCAGCCACTGAAGTAGGAACTTTTATTCGATACTGGATCAGACCTCCTTTATCCTGAGTTACAGCATTTATGCAGTTGAGCATAGATTTCACAGGGTGTTAGATGCATTTATATGTGCAGCATACCAGGTGTTCACCAGACAGTAATTTAATCAGCTCAGATTTGACAGAAGAGGACTTTGTTCCTGGATCTGTTTTTCTAACATGTCCCATACTTTCTCAATAAGGTTCAGATCTGGGCTTGGTGGTGGCCAGGGAAGATGGTGGAAGTCGCTGTCATGCTCACCGAACCACTGCTGAACACATCTCGTACGATTAATAGTAACATTGTCGTACATCAAACATCGGTCACCTGCTAGATAAAAAATTAACATTGCAAAATGGACTTGATCAGCCACAATGCTCAAATAATACATAGAGGACACCTGACCTTCCACCAATGTCAGGGGACCCATTCCATAGCAACATATCATGCCCCCACTCCACCTCCAGAATCTTGAGTTGTGTTTACTAGGTGAGCTGGGTCTATTGCTTCATGGGGCTCCCGCCAAACTTTCTGTCTACTGTCAACACAAAACAAGGTGTACTGCAACTCATTGGACCACATGAACCATGTGTTGCGCATCTAAGTGATGGCTTTTGATCATTCGTACAAAACGGTCCGGGTTCGAATCCTGGTGAGGCATGGATGTTGTGTTTGTCTTACAACACTGGCTCTCTCCCTTCCCTGGAACCAGTGGCCCTAAATTAGGGACAGGTGACCAGTGGCAGACTGGGTCTAAAAATATTGGTTGCCAGGAGACGAAGAGGGGCCCACCCACAACTATAAGGCTATCTTTGAATTTTTATAAGAAATAAATAAAATAAAAAAAATAATACACAAGTGGAAAAAAGGTACCATTAAAATTTTTGCAAAATAAATTTATATTTTTTAATAATTACAGTGTTCATATATTTTACATATTTCTGGCAGTAAAATGTACAATATAGTGAAGCTCCAATATTATTGCATACAGTAATAATATTGGAACTCTTATTACATTTTCAAGCTACTAAAAGGTCATTAACATTTTGTGTGTTTTGAATATATCAATTTTGGAGTTTTAGTAATCTATGGCTGATGTTAAATGATAGGAAGAATATGTTCTATATATTATTAGGAATATGTTCAACTGTTAAGATATTTCTACTGTTCTCGTCCGCTCTTTGCTTTCCGTATCCACTACCGAATGGTGACCTCGAAGGAGCCACGATCAAGAAGTGTGCTTTGTAGGACCAAACTGGGTTAGGGAAGGCCCAACAATTATTAAGAATAATAATGAGGTTATTACTGTGATTGAAACAGAAGACCTAACTGATTCTGAAATTCGTCTGAGTACAATGTCTTTCACATTCACTAGAAGATACAGCAATGATTTGCACATATTATCTAATGTTTAAGCAGGCCCACTTCATCAGGGGCCCACTTGCCATCGGGCAAGCTGACACCCTGGCCAGTCCTCCACTGCAGGTGACTGCTTATAGCCCATTGAGTTGCTCATGGTGGTCGTTAAACCTCTAATAAAAAAAAAAAAAATGATCCAGGCTTCCGTTGTCCAGCCATGGTGTTTGTGATACCACTGTAGATGAACTTAACAGTTCTTTGCAGAACTGGAAATCCTTGAAAATGGTAGAATTGCTTTTATGGAATCCTGGAAAGTTGTATTTTTGGTGTAAAGTTCTTGAAATCAGGAGACCTTGAAATGCGGATGTTTTTCTGTTGTTGTTTTTTTTCTTTCTGTAAAACTCCTTAGGTAATTCCTGCCATTGTGGCCACCTTCTCTTTGCGTCATAAACTTGGTGATGAAATGTCCGACTGCTGGAGCCTGGGCTGTCACACCAGAATTCCTGCACGCGCCACGATGCAAAGTGGCCTTGAAGGGAGGATGGTGTAGCAGGCAACAGGCATGCACTCACCGACTGACTAAAATGGAATTTGGAGGCGAAAGCAGTGATGCTGGGGAAGGGGGTGCTCTCCGTTAAAACTACCAATGTCTCCATTGCTGAAACCGAACTGGGCTCAATAACCAATCTCCACCCAGTGCGCACCGTTTCATGTGTCCTGAGAAATGCTTACAGGCTACACTTGTTATTAGGTACTTCCGTCTTTACCTGAGTTCCATTTTTTGTTTGTTCGTGTTCACCTATTTATATTTTCCATTCCATCACTCCCATTTGTTACTTAGTTCATTTAAAAACGAGGTTGTGGTTTGTTGTTTGATCACTGGTTATGGATAATTTTATTTCTTCTTTCGGAGCATGGCTGGAAAATGTGTATTCCAAGAAGTTTGATTAGAGAATAGTTTATTTTCAGGTTGGCTGTTACCTGACACCAGTAACAAATCTAGAGCTTGTTGCAAATTGTGCATGAAAAACTTGGACACACATTTCCAATATGGGTGTATCTGGATTGAGAAGCCAATCCTGATATGATGAGACATAATAAATCTAGTGTTAACTAAAAGTCATTCGACAAAACTACGTATAATGTTTTTTTTTTTTTATAATATCTACTAAGTAAAATAAGAATGCAACAATAAACCCACTGTGCAGCAAAAAAAAAAAAAAAAAAAAAAAAAAAAAAAAAGAAGAAGTGGAAAATGAAGAATCAATCTGAGCTGTTGTTTCACAGTTATGAGGTATTTTTTTCTTTCTATATTAATTATTGTAATAAACTAATGTATTTGTATTACATATGGTGATAAAAAAATGCAAACCTGGAAAATGATGTATATTAGTCCTGGAATAGACCTGGAAAAAGTTTTGGACCCTGCTGCACGAACCCTAAAAAATCTTTTGTTTCCGTATAGGCATGCGACTGCCGATACTGATCCTTTTCAATTCTCTGCTCATATTTTTCTGAGATATGGGTTTGAAACAACCATCATTGAATGCTTTGGTCAATTACTGCACACAGGAAGTCCCATTTCTCCATACAAGCCTCACACGATGATGATCTTGTTCCTGACAGATCAGCATCACACCACAGTTGCACCTCTTAGACCAGCAATGAGGGTTATTTTTCCAATGATTAAAGATGCAAGATATATGTCACCTTTTGAGAAACCAGTCATCCCTGCTGTTTTCAAAATTGTCATTCCAGCCAGAGGGACACCCACAATAACCTCTTTATCAAACTCCAAAAGATCCTTTGTTTTTTTCATTGTGATCAACACTACTAATGAGCAGTAGTCATAAATACATGTAGTTGTCTAAATCAGGTGGTGATGCATGTCACCACATATTTTATGTACATGCTGTGCTAGTGACATTTACATACGACTGCAAAAAGGTGTCTAATTCAGTGGCTGATGTGTATACATGGCTGACTTTGAATTCATACAATAAGAGAGAATTGTGGAGAAACTAATTAAAAATTTTAATTGTAAATAATTGTATGCCACATAAAGCTTACAGTATAAAGTTAGCTGATCCATGACTTCTGAGCTGTAGACCATGGATCAGATAATGCAAACTCCCAAAGAGATTTCATATAAAAAGATGTGTTGCTGCCCAGTTAGGTATCGACTCTTATTAAGAATTTACAAAAGATGTGTTGTTCACATTATGTTTTCTGTTCACTGCATTAAAAATTCTTAAAAATCCTGCTCCAAGGCTACCAATGAGAATGATTAAAATAAAAATTATTTCTTGTATTTTTCCTGTGATACATACCCTGAAGTGCCAAAAGTCATGGGATACCAGTATGCAAATTTTAAACTGGCGCTGCCGTCATATAAAAGCTTTGACGCATGCTAAGATTTTTATCAGTTGTGAGGTGTAATCTCGTGAGTCAGGTTGAACTACTGCGAGTAGGATTATGGCAAGCTGATGTGAATTATCGGAGTTTGAACAAGGTATGTTAGTGTGAGGCAAACAGATTGGACATTCAATTTTCTAAGTTGTGCGGACATTCAACATTCCTTGATCCACAGTTTCATGTTGTACCGTGAATTCCTCGTGGAAGGCATAACCACCCACCATGGACAACTTAGTGGCTGACCACGGATGCTGAATGACCGTGACCAATGATGTCTGACCAGGATTGCCTATGCTAACAGACAAGTAACACTGGCTCAAATAACTTCCACATTCAACGCAGGAGGTACCACAGACATATCCATCAAGCCAGTGCAGCGTAATTTAGCGTCCGTGGGGTATGGGAGCAAAAGACCATCAGAGTGTTAACACCACAACATCAGACACAGTGCCTCACTTGGGCTCATGAACACAATAATTGGACCCTGGAAGACTGGCAGCATATGTTGTGGTCCAATGAGTCATGCTACCAGTTACGAGCTGATGGTAGGGTTCGGGTGTAGCGCAGACCCCATGAAGCCAAGCTGTCAACAAGGCACTGTGCAAGCTGGTGGTGGTTCCATACATGTGTGGGGTGTCTTTGCGTGGTACGGTTTGGGTCCTGTGGTCCTCGTAAACATGCCATCAACCGGTAATCACTTTGTTTCTCTGCTGGGTGACCATGTGCAGCCTTTTGTGTACCCCAACAATGATGGAATTTTCCAGTCAGACAATGTACCATGTCATCAGGCTTCTTCCCAAATTGGTTCGAGAAGCATTCTGGACAGCCGATGGATGGTGTAACCACCACGTTCACCCAACATGTACCCAGTAGATCACTTACGAGACATGGTGGAAAGGTCCATTCACACCCAAGATCCTGCACCTACAAATAATACCAAGGAACTGTGGGTGGATGTTTAGATGGCATGGCTCAACATCTCTCCAGAAGTCTTCCGGCTACTTGTGAAATTGATGCCACGTCGACTTGCTGCACTTCGCTGGGCTAGTGGAGGTCCTACATAATACTAGGTATGCATCCCATTACTTTTGGCACTTCAGTGTAGATGTTCTATGGTTTATACAATAGTCCTAAAAATATTAATCAAACAAAAAAAGATGACACCGAATTTTCGGGTGTAGTAAGCACGTCTTTTTGAATCTGTTCTGATGCAAATTAAATTTATCAAAGCTATTCAAAGTCAGTGGAACCAGTATGGAAAACAATAGTATCTGACGGAAGAAAGAAGTTTTTCAATCGAGTTTTTAATTCCTCAGATATTGCTGTAAACAGAATCGTGAGCTTATGCCCCATGGTTGCAGACTTGTGCTTTAAGAAAAACATGAATTTATATGAGAAACATTTCACACCGGAAACGCTCTCCAACATAGAAATAATTTTTCAAATCAGACTCTTAGAAACAGAGATATTGACAAAAATAAGATGTGACTTTACGTCCCCTGGTGGAAAAACCATGCATTATTTTAGGAAGACAGTATTCCAAAAAGTTTTTCCATATGAGCGGTATCTGTCCAAGAAAAAAAAAATTTAATTGAGTTTTCAGGAGCCCAGATTTTGCTACAAATACATCAGAAGCCGAAATTAACACTTTGGCCCCCTGGTGGCCAAACCATTCTTTATCAAACATTAGAAATTATGTGAAAAAAAAAATTCCATCAGGTCTTGAATGCAATACAGGAAGAATTTTTTAAATCGGAGTTTTAGAAGCAGAAATAACGCAGAAAATGCAATTTACCTTTGTGCCCCCTAGCGGAAAGTCTATGATTTACTTGAAAATTTTGAATTTATGGGGAAAACATTTCGCATTGGAAACACCATCCAACAAAGAAGGAATTTTTCAAATCGGTCTCCTAGAGTAGAGATATTGACAAAAATAAGATATACATCTTCGCCCCTGGAGTAGAAACCATGTGTTATTTCAAGAAGAAAATGTTCCTAAAACGTTTGTCGATATGAGTGGTATCGGTCAACAAACGACTTTTTTTCAATCGAGATTTTGGAAGCTCATATTTTGCTGCAAATACACCAGAAGCAGAAATTAAGACTTACGCCACCTGGTGGCCAAACCATTTTTTACAAAAATTATTAATCATGTGCAAAGGATTTCCCACCAGGAGCTGTATCCGGTGCAGAAAGAATTTTTCAAATCGGAGATTTAGAAGCAGAGATATAGGGAGAAACCCAATTTACCTCTAAGCCCCCTAGCGGAAAGTCTATGAATTACTTGAAAATTTTGAAATTATATGAAAAACGTGTCACACTGAAAACACTATCCAAGAAAGAAGGATTTTTTTCAAATCGGACTCCTAGAAGTAGAGATATTGACAAAAGTAAAATATACATCTACGCCCCCTGGCGGAGAAACTGTGGAATATTTTAAGAAGAAAATATTCCAAAAAGGTTTATCGATGTGAGTGGCATCAGTCCACGAAAGAATTTTTTCAATCGATATTTTAGAAGCTCAGATTTTATGGCAAATACATCAAATGCAGAAATTAACACTTACGCCCCCTGGTGGCTAAAGTATTCTTTACCAAAAATTTGAAATTATATGCAAAAGATTTTCCATCATGAGGTGCATCTACTGAAGCAAAAAATTTTCAAATCGGACTTTTAGAAGAAAAGTTATCGGGCAAAATGTAATTCACTTTTACGCCCCCTAGTGGAAAATCTATGCGTAATTTGAAAAAAGTAACTTTATCTAAAATACTCTTCGACGTAAATGGAATCGAAAGATAAAAGAATTTTTTCAATCGGATGTTTAGAAACAAATATGTAGAATAAAACGTATGTTTGAATTCGACATCATCTGCATTTACGTCCCCTAGCGGCAAAATTGCACATCGTAAAAAAAACAACAACGAAATAAAAGATCATCATTTGCATATTTCAAGCTTTCCAATGCAAAAAGAATTTTTCAAATCAGACTAATAGTTGCAGAGATAGCGTGGGTACAGACGGACGGACAAACCGGTAACATAAGCACAATCGTTTTTTACAAAAGACGTGCTAAAAATAGAGTTCGTGGTTCTGGTCACTTTCAGAGTTGCTTTCACACTGTTATGATTCATGTGCACTTAGGTCAGCACTGTAGTTACGTAAATGCTGTTAAAAAACATTCCTTGTAACGTAAATGCTGTTAACTAGGACAGCATTCCTTGTAACTATTAGTTTAATTTGAAAAACAAAATTGCATTGGGAAGCCCAAAATATAAGAATCATGATCTCTCCTTTACGCCCCCCCCATGTGATGCATTACTTCACCACCACAGGGTAAATGCAGATGCCATTGAATTTAAAATGCATTTCCCCCCATGTAATTGTTTCTAAATATCTGATTGAAAAAATATTTCTATAGTTTTCACACTAGGGGGTATAAGGGTAAATTGCTATTTCCCCAATATCTGCCTCTAAAAGTCCGATTTGAGAAATTCTTTTTGCATCAGACACAGCTTCCAGTTTGAAATGTTCATGCAATTTCTCATTTTTGGTAAAGAACTACGATGGGGTCCAAAACCTAAGGACAGACTACATTTTCACCTGTATAAGAAAAACAGAACATGACCATACATGGGGAAATAATTATGTTGCCAGCACACAAATGCATAAAAAATTGTTTATAAATGATGCACAAATTACATTGTAATCAGTATTTATGCACAAATTTCTGAAGGACATAGTTGGAGAATGGATGTAAAGTGCTTATTGATAACCAGGCTGAGAGACATTTCAGTATGGATATGTTCAGGGCTCGATAAATCCTGGGCGCCAGGTCGCCCAGGCTCCTAAAAGTCTGACCCTGGCACCCAACCAATTTTTTTAAATACAGGTTTCGTAATTTGCATTAAATACCGTAATTTATGTCACAGCCATGGATTATCTATTAAAAAGTTATAACAGTTCACCCAATAAAATGCCGGTAAAGAAAAAAAGAAAAAAAAGTATTTCTGCAGCGTTTTAAAAAATCTGTGATCTGTGTGGTAATTGTTGGGAGAAGTTGTGTTATTGAAAAGTACCAAAATTGTGGTAACAGAAAAAATGTAAAGCAGTATGGAAATGGAGGACAGCAAAGAGATTGAAAGAATATTTTTTTTTCTTACGAGCATGAAGCAACGAATGACGTATACTATTATTGCACTCGCGGAACCCTACGTGAGCACAATCCCGCAGAGCTAATCCATGGTTCGTAATCATTTTGAGAACCTCATTCGTTAGTTTTGCTGTGGTAATCGTTTTATTTATGGATTTATTTTGCTATTCAGTTGAAACATATTCAGAAAAGAGAAAATTGCTATGAATTGTTTGTAATTTCTACGGATGTTTTAGGTCTAACTTATGAACTACGGTAATGCAAAAGCCAGGGATTTTAGTTCTTTGTTTAATTAAAAGCAATACAAAAGAGTACTTAAAAATAACAGTTGCTTTTTTTAATAAGATAATTATTTCTTTCTTACTTCTTTGGATTTCTGGGTCAGTCATCCCAAGAATCGCAGTTTTTTTGTTGGAAGTTATGGTTCAAGATGAACATGACATCACTGCTGTGGATTATACGACAATCATCTCCCCTCCCCCTGAATTTCATGATCTACAGACATGCTGCCGAGGATAACACGTAGGGGGGGGGGGGAAAGAAAAATTCTCAAAATTTTAGGATCTATGAATTTTGTATGCCACCGCGGGTTATGAGTCAGAATTTTTTTTTAAATTTTATTTCACGGCCTGCGAGTTATACGCTGCCGTGAATCTTAGTAAGGATTATTTTTTCTGAGTTTTATGGTCTGCAGATTAAACGAAGGAAAATACTGTACTTTGAATTAATATGTAAAAAATATGACTTCTACAAATTGTGTTTTGATAAAATCAAAATCTAAAATTTTACTTTTTGAGAGCAACAGCTGGAAGAATGGGAAAAGAAAATTATGTAGTAAATTGGAACTTTATTTCTCAGTCGGTTTGGTTAAAAAGAAAAAAATACAGCAAATATACTTGATTACTTTTTCTTCCAGCATCATAAACATAAATTAGTTCGTGTGTTATTCTTTGAAATTTGACTTCGCTTCACTGGGATCCTAGATCTTGAGCATATTTGTCGAGCCCTGGATATGTCCACCCCAAACTACATTGTAGCTTTCACAACGTTGTGGCATGCTGAGCACTAAGTGATTCAGGAGCCTGAGGGAAATTGGCCCAGTCCTCCCTCAGAGCACGCTTGTTTTCTGGAGGGGTTTCGAGCACTAATGAGTCCCCCCCATTTTGTCCCAAATGTGTTAGATGGGGATTGAGGTCTGGGGAGCAGTAGATCCCTTATGAGACATGGTGGAAAGGTCCATTCATACCCAAGATCCTGCACCTACAAATAACTGTGAACTCTGGGCGGATGTTCAGATGGCATGGCCCAACAACTCCCCAGAAGTCTTCCGGCCACTTGTGGAATTGATGCCACGTCGAGTTGCTGCTCTTCGCTGGGCTAGAGGAGGTCCTACATAATACTACGTACGTATCCCATGAATTTTGGCACTTCAGTGTAGATGCACTATGGTTTATATGATAGTCCTAAAAATATTAATAAAAAAATGGAGTTTGTGGTTCTGGTCACTTTCAGAGTTGCTTTTCACACCGTTATGATGCATGTGCACTTAGGTCAGCACTGTGGGTAAATGCTGTTAAAGTCCACCTTTTTTAGCATGTAAAAAAGTATGTGCATATGGTATAACTTTATCTGTCCATCTATGGATATCATATCTGCTTGTAACTGTTAGTCTAATTTGAATTTTTTTTTTTTTACATTGGGAAGCCCAAAATGTAAAAACAATGATCCCTGTTCTTATATTTTGCCTTTCCAATGCAATGCATGACTTCACCACCACAAGGTGTAAATGCTGATGCCATTGAATTTAAAATGTATTTTTTCCTGTGTAATTGCTTCTAAATATCTGATTGAAAAAAATATTTCTGTAGTTTTCGCATTACGGGGTATAAGGTAAATTGCTATTTCCCCAATATCTGCCTCTAAAAGTCCGATTTGAGAAATTCTTTTTGCATCAGACACAGCTTCCAGTTTTTAAATGTTCATGCAATTTCTCATTTTTGGTAAAGAACTACGATGGGGTCCAAAACCTAAGGACAGACTACATTTTCACCTGTATAAGAAAAACAGAACATGACCATACATGGGGAAATAATTATGTTGCCAGCACACAAATGCATAAAAAATTGTTTATAAATGATGCACAAATTACATTGTAATCAGTATTTATGCACAAATTTCTGAAGGACATAGTTGAAGAATTGATGTAAAGTGCTTATTGATAACCAGGCTGAGAGACATTTCAGTATGGATATGTTCAGGGCTCGATAAATCCTGGGCGCCAGGTCGCCCAGGCTCCTAAAAGTCTGACCCTGGCACCCAACCAATTTTTTTAAATACAGATTTCGTAATTTGCATTAAATACCGTAATTTATGTCACAGCCACGGATTATCTATAAAAAAGTTATAACAGTTCACCCGATAACATGCCGGTAAAGAAAAAAAGAAAAAAAGTATTTCTGCAGCATTTTAAAAAATCTGTGTGGTAATTGTTGGGAGAAGTTGTGTTATTGAAAAGTACCAAAATTGTGGTAACAGAAAAAATGTAAAGCAGTATGGAAATGGAGGACAGCAAAGAGATTGAAAGAATATTTTTTTTTCTTACGAGCATGAAGCAACGAATGACGTATACTATTATTGCACTCGCGGAACCCTACGTGAGCACAATCCCGCAGAGCTAATCCATGGTTCGTAATCATTTTGAGAACCTCATTCGTTAGTTTTGCTGTGGTAATCATTTTATTTATGGATTTATTTTGCTATTCAGTTGAAACATATTCAGAAAAGAGAAAATTGCTATGAATTGTTTGTAATTTCTACGGATGTTTTAGGTCTAACTTATGAACTACGGTAATGCAAAAGCCAGGGATTTTAGTTCTTTGTTTAATTAAAAGCAATACAAAAGAGTACTTAAAAATAACAGTTGCTTTTTTTAATAAGATAATTATTTCTTTCTTACTTCTTTGGACTTCTGGGTCAGTCATCCCAAGAATCGCAGTTTTTTTGTTGGAAGTTATGGTTCAAGATGAACATGACATCACTGCTGTGGATTATACGACAATCATCTCCCCTCCCCCTGAATTTCATGGTCTACAGACATGCTGCCGAGGATAACACGTAGGGGGGAAAAAAAAAAGAAAAATTCTCAAAATTTTAGGATCTATGAATTTTGTATGTCACCGCGGGTTATGAGTCAGAACTTTTTTTTTTTAATTTTATTTCACGGCCTGCGAGTTATACGCTGCCGTGAATCTTAGTAAGGATTATTTTTTCTGAGTTTTATGGTCTGCAGATTAAACGAAGGAAAATACTGTACTTTGAATTAATATGTAAAATATATGACTTCTACAAATTGTGTTTTGATAAAATCAAAATCTAAAATTTAATTTTTTGAGAGCAACAGCTGGAAGAATGGGAAAAGAAAATTTTCTAGTAAATTGGAACTTTAATTCTCAGTGGGTTTGGTTAAAAAGAAAAAAATTACAGCAAATATACTTGATTACTTTTTCTTCCAGCATCATAAACATAAATTAGTTCGTGTGTTATTCTTTGAAATTTGACTTCGCTTCACTGGGATCCTAGATCTTGAGCATATTTGTCGAGCCCTGGATATGTCCACCCCAAACTACATTGTAGCTTTCACAACGTTGTGGCATGCTGAGCACTAAGTGATTCAGGAGCCTGAGGGAAATTGGCCCAGTCCTCCCTCAGAGCACGCTTGTTTTCTGGAGGGGTTTCAAGCACTAATGAGTCCCCACCATTTTGTCCCAAATGTGCTAGATGGGGATTGAGGTCTGGGGAGCAGTAGATCCCTTATGAGACATGGTGGAAAGGTCCATTCATACCCAAGATCCTGCACCTACAAATAACTGTGAACTCTGGGCGGATATTCAGATGGCATGGCTCAACAACTCCCCAGAAGTCTTCCTGCCACTTGTGGAATTGATGCCACGTCGAGTTGCTGCTCTTCGCTGGGCTAGAGGAGGTCCTACATAATACTAGGTACGTATCCCATGACTTTTGGCACTTCAGTGTAGATGCACTAAGGTTTATATGATAGTCCTAAAAATATTAATAAAATAATGGAGTTTGTGGTTCTGGTCACTTTCAGAGTTGCTTTTCACACCGTTATGATGCATGTGCACTTAGGTCAGCACTGTGGTTATGTAAATGCTGTTAAAGTCCACTTTTTTTAGCATGTAAAAAAGTATGTGCATATGGTATAACTTTATCTGTCCATCTATGGATATCATATCTGCTTGTAACTGTTAGTCTAATTTGATTTTTTTTTACATTGGGAAGCCCAAAATATAAAAACAATGATCTCTGTTCTTATATTTTGCCTTTCCAATGCAATGCATGACTTCACCACCACAAGGTGTAAATGCTGATGCCATTGAATTTAAAATGTATTTTTTCCTGTGTAATTGCTTCTAAATATCTGATTGAAAAAAATATTTCTGTAGTTTTCGCATTACGGGGTATAAGGTAAATTGCTATTTCCCCCAATATCTGCTTCTAAAAGTTCAATTTGAAAAATTCTTTTTACATCAGACAGCTTCCAGTGGGAAATGTTCATGCAATTTCTCATTTTTGGTTAAGAACTAGGCTGGTGTCCAAAACCTAAGGGCAGACTACATTTTCACCTGTAAAAGAAAAGCAAAACATGACCATACATGGGGAAATAATTATTTTGCCAGCACACAAACACATAAAAAATTGTTTATAAATGATGCACAAATTACATTGTAATCAGTATATATGCACACATTACAAATTTCTAAAGGACATAGTTGGAGAATGGATGTAAAGTGCTGATCGATAACCAGGTGGGGAGACATTGCAGTATGGAATGTTCACCACAAACTACATTGTAGCTTGTACAACGTTGTGGCATGCTGAGCACTAAGTGATTCAGAAGCCTGAGGCAAATTGGAGGACTGATGAGGCCGTGCTTGTTTTCTGGAGGGGGTTCAAGCACTAATGAGTCTGCCAATTGTGTCCCAAAGGTGCTTGATGGGGAGCATGCTGGCCAGTCAGTATGATAAATGTCCTTGGTCTCTAGAAGTATCTGCACTGCTCTCATATGATGAGGTGTCACATTGTCATCTATGAACAGAAAGTCTTTACCTACAACACCACAGAATAACTGAACATGGCATAGAACTACTTCGTTGCAATATCATTCACCCATCATAGTCCCCATTTTCCAGCACCTGTAGCTTGGTGCGTCCATTAATCGTGATGCCGCCCCACACCATGACCTTGGCACCGGCCTATCTATCCTGTTCCTGTACATTCTTGCACTGGTATGCAGTACCACTTTCATGCCAGATCAACTGACGTCTAGAATTTGAGGACAGACTGAAACGACTCTCATCTGCAGAGTACATTGGTCCACTAATGACATGCCTAATTTCTGTGGATATGACACCACTGAAAACATGACCTGCATTGAACTCTGGATAGAGGGACACAGACTACAGGCCATTGCGTATATAGCCCTATATGTTGCCACAGTTTGTGGGGATATCCACTTTCCCATGCTGGAATGGAGGAAATGTTTTAGCTAACCATCCATGGTGCAGTTACTACTAAAAATCTGTCTTCATGCATCACAGTAGAGCGAGGGCGACCTCCTAGCACATGCCTGGAAGACATTCCATTAATTTGAAATGCTATCTAGAGCCTGGGTACTACACTCTGTGCAATTCCAAAATCCCTGGCAACATCATTCATGTGGCAGCCTTTTTCCGGCTTCCCTATAATTCTTCCCCTTGTGAAATATTTAGACGTCTTTGAGACATAACGTAAATTACATATTCGTACATTTATGCCTTCATGTCCAGACTTTCCTTTACACATACACTGACGAAAAAAATCCCAACACCATGAAGGGGTTGTGTTAGATGAACGACAGTTGGTAGGCGGTGAGAGTACATCTGTAAGATGACGTCTATGCACATTTTGCGCTCGGCGCATACATGTGGCGCTAGTAGCGCCTCGGAACATGCAAAGCAGGTTTGCTGTAAATACGCGCTGTAACGTTCGTGAGCGTTAGTTATCGTTGAGATTCGACGTAGTGTGTTGATGTTAGTCAAGAATGCATTTAAGAAGACGAAGAAACCATTATCAACAGCTCACGGAGTTTGAACGAGGTCGTGTAATAGGGCTACGAGAAGGTGGATTTTCTTTCCGCAATATTGCAGAACGACTTGGCAGGAATGTAGCCACTGTGCACGATTGTTGGCAGCGGTGGTCAAGGGAAGGTACTGCCTCAAGAATACTGGGTTCCGGCCGGCCGCGTGGCACAACTGAGAGGGAAGACCGCCGTGTACGGCGTATGGCCGTGGCGCATCGTGCTGCGTCTGCCGCAGCAATTCGAGCTGCAGTTACCACCACAGTGACACAACGAACTGTTACAAATCGGTTACTTGAAGGACAGCTTCGAGCCAGACGCCCTGTAGCATGCATTCCATTTACTCCAAACCACTGCCATTTGCGACGTCAGTGGTGTGAAGCTAGAGCTCATTGGAGGACGAGGTAGAGATCTGTTGTGTTTTCTGATGAAAGCCGGTTCTGCCTGGGTGCCAGTGATGGCCGTGTGTTGGTTAGAAGGAGGCCAGGTGAGCGCCTGCAGCCAACCTGTCTGCGCCCGAGACACACTGGACCTACACCTGGAGTTATGGTCTGGGGAGCAATTTCCTATGACAGCGGGAGCACTCTCGTGGCTATCCCACGCACCCTGACGGCACAGTTGTACGTCGGTCTGGTGATTCAACCTGTTGTGCTGCCATTCATGAACAGCATTCCAGGGGGTGTTTTCCAACAGGATAACGCTCGCCCGCATACCGCTGTTGTAACCCAACATGCTCTACAGAGTGTCGATATGTTGCCGTGGCCTGCTAGATCACCAGATCTTTCACCAATCGAGCACGTATGGGACATCATTGGATGACAACACCAGCGTCACCCCCAACCAGCATTAACCGTCCCTGTATTGACCGACCAAGTGCAACAGGCATGGAACTCCATCCCACAAACTGACATCCAGCACCTGCACGACACAATGCATGAACGTTTGCATGCTTGCATTCAACATTCTGGCTGTTACACCGGTTATTAATGTACCAGCATTTCACATTCAAAATGGCTCTGCTCGCACTTACATTAAGCTGTGATCTTGAAACCTTAATCGATTAAATATGTTACCTATACAAATGTATTGCCGCCATTACATTCCTCTACAACTATTTTTTCGTGGTGTTGGGATTTTTTTCTGTCAGTTTATGTTGCCTATCACACTCTTTTATCCATTTAAGTGATACCATGTGACCCCTGTGGGCATGCTTCGACATTTTGCATATGCACTAGCTTTCTACTGAACGTCCCCAGTTATGCAAATTGCCACAAGCTGTTGTCTGATTTTGTGGTTGTAACCTTTCGAAAAAGTATTCATCCATAGGTTTTGGACACCAGTGTAACCTGAAGAGCAATTGAATTAGTGACAGCTGGCGTTAAACAAATGTGGCACTGTGGGCGGCCCTGTAAATGGAAACGACATGACGTATGCAGCAATCCGACAATATAAGGACTGATGCGACGGGAATCAGTAAGAGTCGGACACAGTATGTATAAGACGAAGGATCTAAGCGCATTTGATTGTGGGCAAATTGTCAGGGCCCAACGATGATGAATGGGTCACTCCTTCTCGGAAGTCGTGCAGGCACTGGGATTTTCACGAGCCACTGTGTCACGGGTGCACCGTGAATACATCAAATCCGGTAAAACCATCCCTGCAAGGGCCAACTGCCATGGACAACAGAGTGTGGATGAGCAGGGTCATCGTCGGTTAGCTCGCATTATATCAGCGGATAGACGGGCCACAGTGCAAGAAAGCACTCGGCAATTTAACGCTGGTGCACAAAAACGTGCATGCAGCCACACCATCCAGAACCATCGCCTCGCTATGGGGTACAGAAGTCATCATCCCACGAGGGTACCGCTGCTGACCGCACATCACAGGGTACAAAGATTAGCATGGGTGCGGGAACATCGCCACTCGACCCTAGACATGTGGGGAAATGTTGCCTGGACCGATGAGTCGAGATTCACGTTGGTACATGCGGTGGCAGGATACGAGTACAGCACAAACCACATGATGCGATGGATCCTTCTTGCCAGCAGGGTACTCTTCAAGCTGGTAGGGGTGGCATTCTCGTCTGGGGACTGTTTACGTGGACTGAAATGGGACCCCTGGTATGTGTGACAGCATCCCTCACAGGTCAACGTTACTGGGATATCCTGGATGACCATTTGCTCCCATTTGTGCGTCTTCAACATCCCACTGGTGACCACATCCTGCAACAAGACAATGCACCGTGCCATCGCTCCCGAATTGTATCTGAACGGTTGGATGAACACTCCACCGACGTGACCTTGCTTCCTTGGCCAGCTAGGTCACCTGACCTCAATCCCACCGAGCACATCTGGGATGCCATCGAGAGAGATGTTAGAGGCTCTGATCCCCCTCCATCAAATCTTCGTGAACTGTGGGAGCTTGTTCAGGGGTCGTGGATCCGTATGGCTTCCCAACGCTTCTGGTATCTTGTAGAGTCCATGCTGAGACGAATCGCCACCGTCATCAGAGCGAAAGGTGGTGCTACACGTTACTAGACAGGTATCTCTAATTCAATTGCTCTTCAGTGTATATAGGGGCATGTATATCTGTTTCTGATGTAATTGCAGCAATATCTGCATTTCTGAAAACTTCATTAAAAAAATTCTTTTGTATTCAGATGCTACTCAAGATGAAAAACATTTTGAAAATATCTTCTGCTCAAAATAATGCATAGTTTTTCCATCAGGCATAGATGTGTGTTATTTTTCTTGATAGCTTTACTTCCAACAGTCCGATTTGAAAAATTCATTCTTTGTCGTAGAGCCTTTCTGGTGCGAAATGTTTTGTGTGTAATGCACAAGTTTACTTTTAGAGGGCATAAGTTAATGTTTTCATTTGCAGCAATATCTGTGTGTCTAAAAACCCCATTGGAAAACTCATACAACTATTAATTATGAAAACATTTTGTGTATTTCTTACCTAAAATAATGCAGAATTTCTCTGCTAGTGGTGCAAATGTTTTATCTGTTTTTCTCAATATCTCTGCTCCTAAAGGTATGATTTAATTTTTTTTATTAACACTGGATACCATTCACCTAGTGGAACATTTTGCATGAACTTTTTTTTTTCTTTTTTGTAGTTCACAGTTCTGGCACTAGGTGGTGTGTGTATTTTCGTTTGCAACTGTATCTCTGCTTCTGAAAATCCTATTGAAAAAAATCCTTTTTTCAGTGTATTCTATTTGCTACTGTACAGATGGGGAACATTATCCTCTATAAATAATGTCATTTTTCTACTAGGTGGTATAAATGTTTAAACCCTTTTCTCACTTTTTGAAGATCTATTTGTTGTCTAGATCAAACATGACTGTTGGGATAGAGAAACTTTTTCTAGGTGACATACAGTGGGTATAAAAAAGTATTTGCACACAGTGTTTCACTGATTGTAGGTAGAAAAATGTTCACATAAGTAAGATTACATACAACCACAAGAGTCAAAAGTGTGCAAAGAAAGAACGCCTATGAGAAAAAGCTTGAACAAGTAGCATATAGGCAGGGCTCAGGGAAATGCATATTTTAGAGACCAGAAAGTATTTGCACATCTGTGATGTACATAATTTACATGAATGATTAGTATTTAGTATGTAATCCAGTAGCATCAATAATAGCTTGGAGTTGTTTATTCATCAAACAAACAAATTTTGGTTGTAGCAGCAGCCATTTTAGCCCATTCGTTTTTGATGGCTTCTTCCAGCTTGTTCTTGTTTTACATGTGATGTTTTCAAATTTTGAGGTTCAGGAGGTGCCACAAAATTTAATAACATTAATATCAGAAGACTGGTGAGGTGTCGCCAGTCATCTACCGGCATTATAGAGCAGCCATTCTCAAGTAATTTTAGCGGTACGTTTGAGATAATTATTTTGTTGGAAATAGTAAGTGTTTTCAATTCCCAGTTTACAGACACTAGCATGTAAATTACGTCACAAAATGTCGATATAGTTGCTGGCATTCATAGTGCCTTCAATGAAGTCTAAGTTACCAACACCAGAATAAGACATATGCCCCTACACCACCATGTTTGACCATCTGCAAAATGTTCTTTGATGTCAACTCTGTATTGGGGCAATGCCAAATCGTTTTACAGCCATTTGATCCAAAAAGGTTGAATTAACTTTCAGCTGTGAGTAGTATGTACTTCCAAAAGTCAATAGGTTTATTTCTATACGTTTTAGCAAAGAGCAGGTGTTTCTTCCTGTTAACTTCACATATACATGGCTTTTTTCTTGGTACTTGACCATGATAATTAACATGATGTAAAATATTTCGTTTGGTAGAAGCACACACACACAGGCTGACCTGTTGCACCTGCCTGGAGTTCAGCAAGTTTGGGCACTAGTAGATGGCTTTCGGTGCACTTGTGCAATAATTCTTCGACAATCTGTGTTGGATAACGTGTTCGGACAGCCTGCACAGGGGGCTGTAGTTCCACAAGCTTTCTTAATGAATAGCAGAAAAGCATTTCCCTACTTCTTTACTTAGGTGGGATAACCATTTCTTTCAAAATGCATTGAAACAATATGTTCCCACAGAACATCTGATAACTTGCTTACTTTTGGAGACACTGGTTTAATGGCAAATACTATTTTCTAACATAATTGAACATGAGCATTAAATAGCTGTTAGAGAACTCACATGACCTCAACTTGATGTCTGTTTCATTGGTGCTGTTTGCATCTTCTATGTACACCCAGAAATGTGCTGTTTAGCCCATACTTTCTGTTCTCTAAAGTACGCATTTTCCTGAGCTAACCCCACTTAAATGCTATTTGTTTGAGTTGTTTCCTGTAGGTGTTCTTTCTTTGCATACTTTTAACTCTTCTGGTGGTATGCGATCTTACTTATAAACTGTGGGTGCAAATACTTTTAACACCCACTGTATTTGAAAAATTATTTTTCCTCAGTATATCTTCTGTTATGAAGAATACTTTTTACATATGCTCAGTTTTTCTATTAATCCAACTTCTACCAAGGAGGTCAGCCTGTTTCTATTTGGAGAAGTTTAGTCAATTCTAAAAATCCCAGTATTTTTTTTGTGGTGTAGGATACTTTTCATTACGAAGAGTATTTTGCACTCATTTTCTTTAAGTGATACAACTTTTTTTGCTAGGAGGCATAAAGTTATATCATGTTATTCTCTACATCTCTTCCTCTGTTTGTTTTGAAAATTCTTTTGTCTCTGACAACTTCCTTCCACTATGATAAACTTTTTGTGTACAATTTGTTAATTTTTGTAACATACCTTTTTGCCGCTAGTGTGAGTAAGTAGCTATTTCTATTTCTGGATGTGTTTTTTCAATTGTAGTAATCCAATTGATTTTCTTTTAAAACCGGTTCCATTGACTAGGAATAACCCCACTTGCCTCGCATATTTTAAATTATGTGCAGCGTTTTCCTAGTACCTTTCATTTTTTTCTGCTGAATTATTAGTTTTTCTAAAAATCTGTGTTAAAATATTTTTTTCGTGTCAGAAAGGATTCAAAATATGTGTTCATTACAACTGAAAATTCAGTGTCACCTTTCTTGTTCTCACTGGTGTGAGGCAAGTGTCATTTTAGCCAATTCAGGTATATCCCTGAACCATGCACTAAAATAAATCTCAGTATTTTTTTCAACTTTGAAAGGATGAGGAACAGCAAATAAAGATGTCTAATATATTAGGGCCACTTAATGTGTCGGACTGTCTTTGGCATTCACAATTTCCTCATCATTGAATTGACTAAGCTATGGTAATATTCCAGCAAAATATTTGCTACTGTATGTGGAATATTTTTTTCAATTCATGCAGATAGTGAGTGCATCCACTTGTCTGATGACCCATTTGAATTTATCCCACAAATGCTGCATGGGATTGATGAAGCAGGACTAGTGTGAGCCCAATGAAGCAGGAGAAATGTTTTATCATGTTCTTGAAATTGATCCTAGAGAATGGCATTGTGGTATGATGCATTTTCCTCCTCTTAGATACATCCATTGCTATGGGGATGGAAAGTGACCATGATCGGCAATGATGTTTAACCCACTACTGTTAGGATTGGGTCAAAATTATCCAGCACAATCCATCTTGTTTATTTTGCGACACAATTGTATCGGAGGGCTGGCATTTCCTGTTCTCTTCCTGCAGTATGACCTTGACCCTGGGCCTGATTACTCCAGGGCACTCCTTTTTAAAAAAAAAAAACTGTTTCTAAAAATTATCTAATCATTAATGAAATTTTCATTATTATTGTTTTTGTTATTGTTGACGTAATTGACCAGTGCTGGTAAGCAAAAAGCAAAGATATTGATCTCAAGCCTGGAATTTTCTAGTGATATGGCAGGTTTATTTATTGTTATAATTATCCTAAAAGTAATATTTTATATGGGGTTCTGTTGCACCCTCTTATTGGTTAATTAAACTCTAATGCTTTCATTACAGGAGCAATTTTAATTTTCACAAAACCTTTTGTTAGTCTTCTCTGAAATTGTTACCTCATTTTGCGATCACAATCAATTGTGCTTTAGAATTTATTACTATGTCTAAGATTACTAAAAATTATTACAAATTCGTAGATTATTAATAAAATTCTGACTTTTCGAAAAAAAACAAAACAAAAAAAATGTGTTTTAATACAGCAGCTTCATTTACTCAGAACCTCGGAAGAATCCAAGCTAAATTTCATAGTACATGCCATCATGTTCAATAGTTTAAAGTTTTGAACCCATCTGTTTGCCAGTTGTTCAATTTCTGCACAGTACCAAGCTTTGATTTAAAGGCAAAGAACTCTTGGCACTCAATCTCAACAGCATCCAAAGTAGTCAACTGCTTGCCATGGAGAAAATGTGCTATGCCTGAAGCAAGTGGTAGTCTGAAGGGGCAAGGCTGTGGCTGTATGCTGGATGAGGCAGCAGTTTGATTCCATGCTGTTCTTGAAGTTTAACTTGGGTCTAATTAGTAGTATAAGGTTTTGCATTGTCTTGTTGCAGCAGTGCTTGCTTTTGGTTGACTAAGGCAGGATACTTCTGCTGAAGTTTGTCATACATCCTGTCCAATTGCTAAGAATATAGTTCGGCACTGATAGACCCACCATTTAGAACAAGCTCAAAGTGGATTACACTTTCATAATTTCATCACACACACAGCACGAACTTTTTCACAAAAAGTCTGCCTTTGGGGGTAGGTAAAGCTGGTTCACCTCTATTCAACCACTGTTGTGAATAATCTGGATTATGCAGATGTATCAACTTTTCATCCCCAGTAACTGTTCATTTGATAAATTAAGTATTGTATGGATTTCTGAGCATTTCTTTGTGTACCTCGACATGTCTTTGGCAGACTGAGAAACTCCCTGTTCTTCTCATAATCTGGGAGTGCTTTTTTGTGAATTGTCTTTCACAGCCACTTGCAGGGCATCTGAATCAACAGAAGCGGGCCTACTTGAATCTTTCCTTTCTTTCTTAACTCAAGTCCCCAGCTGTAAATTTTGTTAACCATGTTTGCACAGTCCAAGCAATTGCCAGGCCTTCACCTTCAACTTCGTTAATTTTTCAGACTGCTTCAGTAGCTTTTAACCTGTTTCTAGTAATGTCATATCGGAACCAATAGTATTTCAAATTTAGAAGCCCTAGAAATTGACCTTAGTACAGGTTCAATGCAAGGTTGAAACATGCGCTTCATGCCTTGTTTGTATCCCGACTGTACATGCTTTCAGTCATCTGCAGCACAGGAAAACTGCCCCATAAAAAGTATTCATATTTACATCGTGGAACTGTCTTATGCAAAAAACACTAGTTTTCCCAGGAACCCCCATTATCACATGATCAAATATGCTATATAGGATGAAATATGAAAAAGCTTCCTCATTTGACGGAAAAGTTAAGAAGGAAATGTGAATAAATGTATTTATACATATATATTGTGAAATCTGCAGCATTATGCATTGGTGAAAGATTTTGCTTGGTCCTGCTTTGACCACTGCCTAGTGTAGGTTTTTTTTTTTTTTTGTAGTTTCCATGCTAGTGATTACTTCTTTTTTAGTGAAAATAAATGTAACACTATAATTTTTTTTGTGTCAAGCACTGTACATACTCTTTCTGCTGTTGCTCTTCCACATTCCATAAGTGCAGCACAGGCTTACTGATACACCACTCCTCTGAGCATCTACACTCAATCTATCAGATAATGTAGAGACCTTCAGTAATGCATTCCGACTCTTATTGCAGGGTGTTCCTGTCACTTGATTATGTAACTGTTGTGATGTGATAACATATCAGTGTATTTTCATGGTATATAGGTCCTGATAAATTGCCCACATATTCTTTTACTGCAAGGGCCACATAAAAAAAGAAATTAATAGATGTATAAAACTTGGCTGTAGAGCATATGGAAGCAAGTACAATTTTTAAGAGCATTTTACCACTAAAAGAAAAGTGTTTAATCAATGCATCCTCAGGGTTGCCAGCCGACCGGGAAAAATCAGGGAATCCAAAAATAAGGCTAAAACTCAGGGAAAAATAAAATTCTTGGCAAAAACCTGGAAAAGTCAGGGAAAATTAAACTGATAATTTTTTGCATAATGCATATGCAGTTACCAGAGATAGGAATTATGCGCCAATTTTCGCAAAAACAAAAATCTTGCGCCATCTTGCTACAAAAGGCAGTTTTCGCGCCATTGTGCTCCAGAATCACCGTATCCCCGTCAGCACTTCGGCACACTACATTCACCGACACTGAGTAAGACCATGCGGTGGAAAGAAAGATTCAGCGATTTCAAGTACTAAGGGTTTTACTCAATTACTATGGAAATCGTCGGTCCGCTACGGACGACGGAAAGCATCGAGTATGAAATGGAAATCGTCAGTCCACTACGGACGACGTAAAATATCAAGTATGCTATAGAAATCATCGATCTGCTACAGACGACGTAAAATTTCGAGTATGCTATAAAAATCATCGATCCGCTATGGATGACGGAAAATATCGAGTATGCTATGGAAATCGTTGATCCGCTGCAGACGATGGAAAATATCGAATATGGTAGGAAAATCTTCGGCCTAGACGACGGAAAACATCGAGTATCCTATGGAAATCGTCGGTCTGCTACGGACGTCAAGTATGCTATGGAAATCGAAAATCTCAGTAAAATAACATTATTAAACATCTGTACTTCTTTGTGTTGAGAAGTCACGTCATCTTCTGTTTCCGCATAATACATTTTTCCGTCCAAGTTTCTTCCCCCCCCAATGCCTGATTATATTTTTATTTTTGATGTTTTCTGATCATGTTCCTCGTTTTTCGTATCTTCGGTAATAGTGAAAAGAAGCGACCTCATATTTTTGAAGATTTTTTTCTGTTTTCCTATTTATAATACGTACTTCTTCAAAACTAATCAATACAGACCAATCGTTTTCACCCCTTTCCCTTTTATTAAACGAAATTAAATTTCTAGATCGGTACTTAATCTGTACGCGGTGGAATCGGCGCCGTTTCTGTGCCCTGTAAAATTGTTTCACGGCAGAGTAAGCAACGCAGTATTGATTTTTCTAATTTTCCATAAAATTCGTGTTTTTCCATTTCTTATTCACTTCTTACTCTTATGTCAGGGCTGGAAAATTAACGGGTGCCAGGTCGCCTAGAAATTTGGTCCTGGCACCCAACTTTTTTTTTTCTTCAAATTTCGTAAAATGCAGTCATTACTTTGAGTTCATAGATGCAAAATGTAACTTCAACAAACTATAATTTAATAAAATCAAACTCTTAAATTTTCTGCTTTGATTGCATTCGTAAATTCTGTTAGCTTTTATCCTGAACCGTGTGTTTCAAGCAGAAAAACGCGATGAAAATCCCCGGTCACGTGACTAACCTGTCAGATCACGGAAGCATTGAAGATAACACTATTTTGGTTTAAGCTGCCGGCCCGGAGCACAAACACGGCAACGCCCGTCTCAGATTCTCGGAAAGGTTTGCAGACTGTTTCTCTATTTTCTTAACATTAATTGTTTTTAAGATTTCTTTAAATTTTAAAACAAAGGAAGGGAAATTTTCCCTCATTTTTAACGTTGGCTCCCGTTTAAGATGAAAGCTGTAATCGATAAATCACGCAGACAGCTATAATCGATACACGCTCTCCGCCCCTCGTTTTATTTAAGCATTTGTTCTTCCATATTACTTCAACTTGATGAGATATAATTGCGTTTCTTGAGCTTTGAATCTCGGAAGCGATATTTTTATGCACTTTTAACGCACCACGCACGTGTTATGTGCGTGGTGGGTTAAAAGGGCATAAAAACATTTCGGAAGCTAATAATCACAATTCCTCCTCCTTTTTTTTTTTTTTTTTGGCATCAAGGCTTAAATTTTAATCTTACTGAAAGTTAAATTAAGGCGATTTTTTTTTTTTACGAAAGCCATACCATATTTTTAAAGCATTTTCTCCGTTTCTGCGGCCGTCGGCTTTCCGTAAGTTGATGTCGCAAATTTTTTTTTTTTTGCTTCCAGATAGCTTCACTTCAGTATTCAGTTAGATTGATAAGGTGTCTTTTTTTTTTTTTTTGTTCTTCCTCTTTAGTTTTTTTGAAAACCATATTTTTACACATTTTTATCTGCTTTTCACGGTCGCATTACGAGACATTCCGGAAGTTGATCGCAGGTTTGGCATGTTTTGGCTTCAGATAGCTTCATTTCAGTTAGATTGTTGCTGTATTTTTTTAATTTTTTACAAAATCCATATTCTTTAAGCGTTTGCAACGTTCCCTTTCGTTTCTACGGCCATGCGGCATTTCGGAAGTTGACGGTCGCATTTTCTTTTATCTATCTTTTTTACTTCCAGATGGCTTTATCTCAGATATTTTTTTCTAAAATCACATCTTTACGTATTTTTTAACGTCCCCTGCTTCGTTTCCAAAGCCATATTACGCGGTACTCTGGAAGCTGACGATTGCAATTTTTTTTAGCTATTATTTTCTTCCAAATAGTTTCATCTCAGATTGATGAGGTTAAAAGTTGTTGTTTCTTTCACATTCTTTTTTATAGTAACTTGTACAATATTCTAGAGGATAATGCTTACCTTGGCATTCCTTTCTAGCGATGGGAACATTTCACACACGTGTTTTCCGGTCTTTGTTGATGTTATTGTCTTAAAGTCCGTTGTATGAGATGACTAGCTTTACTTCTCACACTTTTCGCTGGGTATACTCATTGGATCTTTGCCTTAGGATTCAAACACATCAATTTTTACCGTTCTTTACACTCGAAATTTTTCGCCCATACTCTGGGCATCCTCAAGAGCGTGGCGACTTTACCACCGATGTTCGTGGTTAACTTTGCGCTAATGGAGTCCGATACTCCCTGTTGCCATTCGTCGGATATACTTTTCTGGATATATTTCATTATCAAGCCCGGCTGGTGCCATCTATGTTTCATTAAAACGACTTTTTTTTTTTTTTTTTTTTTACTTTGAAATATCGCACGTAAAAGAGAATAGTAGAATGATTAGAGCTATCTAATAGTCAGAATTAGAACTACTAATAGGAATTGATTCTTTTTTGTGTTTAGATTTTTATCAAAACTATAGAACCCTGAGATTTATAGATCGAATTTAAATTTCATTTAGCTGTAAGTAGTTTGGGTAGTAGGCACTTATATTATTACTCTTTGTTCCGGCATCATCACCACGCATTACATTTGTGCATACTTTGAAATTTGCTTTTGTTTCACCTGGCTCCTAGATCTGGAGCTTATTTTTCCAGCCCTGTCATATGCGATATTATTTTGTGGATTCGCAGAATTCCACTTTCTCCGTCATCATTTGGGTTATTCTCAAGATCAATGCAAAACTGAAATTATTGGGGAAGGGGGAGTGTCTGGGGGACGATATTTCATCGTTTAAAACCTTTGAAAACGGAAGTTAAATGGAGTGAAGATTTTCCCCATAATCCTAATTTTTTTTTGCAATGTTTCTTCTGCCCAGCATGGTTATTAAATATCATTTTAATGCATTGGTGTGCTGATTATTTTGCCATTACTGAAAGTTCTACATTTTCTCATAAGTTTTGCCAGGTCAGATGGGTGGAAAGTGCAGCTGTTTCTCAGCGAGCTGTTCAGGTCTTCCCATACGTTAAAAAGTACACAGATAGTATTCGATCACTACCTAATACCTTTACTTGTGATCAAGTTGAAAAAGCTTGCATGGATAAACTTATTTTAGCAAAATTGGCATTTTTTTCATTTGTTGTGTCACTGTTAGAATCATTTCTTAAAAAGTTCCAGACTCCGATACCGATGGTACCTTTCCTGTATGGAGCCTTGTATGACCTGATTTCCCAGTTAATAAAAAATAAAAAAAAATTGTCAAAAAGGAAGTTCTAGAATATACTGAAGCTCCTGAAAATCATTATCTGCAAATTTTACCTGAAATTCCCCGTGAAATTATCTTCTGAAAAACTCAGGGAATTTTTAAAGCCTATATAAGTGGCAACCCTGATCCTTCAAGTTCTTACTTATGGATCAGAGACATGGACCTTAAGTAAATAAGACATATAGAGACTGCCAACAAAAAGATGCATGGAGAGATGCATGCAGAGATGTATGCTTGGTGTAACCAAAAAGGATAGGGAAAACAACTCATGGATCAGGAAAATGAAGAGTGGATTGAATGACTTCAGCAAACTGACCTCTATGTGGCAATGGTCTGGGTATCTTGCTAGAACTGACCACCACTGCACAACTGAAAAACTAGACTGAATACCAGAGGACAGGGAAAAATCCATATCATGTGGGAGATGAACGGAAGAAATTCAAAAGCATGCCAGAGTGACATTAAAGAGAACTGACTTTGAGAGACCTTTATCCAGCAGTGGATTGAAAATGATTGTTGATGATGAAATTGGCCACTCTGTGTACAAGTGACAATCCCAGTGTGCCTGCTTTTAGAATGGGAATAACTTATAATGGTATGAATTAAAGTTGCTTACCTTCTGCTTAGAGATCAAGCTTTCCAATTTCATTCATGATTTCAGGGGATTTGGTCTCCTGCTGGGCACCAAGAAATCATATTCATGGGGTGATTTTTCATAAATGCTGATGCTCTGTTGCAATATGTCAAATTTTTATACTCTACAGCAGGTGTAGATAAATGATGCATTTTAAGCAAAATTAATTAGTACTACCATCGCTCACTCTGTGCCATGAAAACAATTTTTCATGTCGTGAAAATCGCAACAATTCCACGAGACAGATTAAATACCAAGTTCAAAATCTAATTTCACAAAAACACGAAGGAAAGGATGTGAGGTCCAGTGATTGACAATCAAGAAGAGGCATGAATCACGAAAAATGGTAGTTTAAACACATCAAGTAAAAGTGTAAACATCTGGGATGACACTTCTCCTTCCACCCACTTTAAGACTATGTAAAGCTAGTTGAAATCCAAAAAGTCGTATTTTTAAATTAGGCTAAGAGCTTATCAGGAAGCTAACTAGACAAACTCCTTTTTCTAGGTAGTGGTGCCCCAGTCAAAAACAAAAGCTATTCTTAATGTTTCTCCCAATTCAGTTGTGCTAAAACTATGTAAAAAGATCTTTTATGATTATGATAACAGAGATGCCAACAACTACGGATTCTCCGTAGTTCCTACGGAAAAAGCTCTTGTACTACGGAATACCGTGATTTTTCTACGTAAAATTAACGGAAGTTATTAGTTTTTATTTTGCTTGTTCCCCTTCCCAACGCAACGGCGGTTACTTGACGGTCCGTCATGCTTGCGATGCTGCACACTTCCAGTTCTGCCTCTCGAAGCTGCTCCGATATTAGCACGAGCGGCCGGTACTCGAAACCCTCCCTCCCCAGATGCAACATTCTGGGGACGCTGAGCGTAGCTCTCTTTGGTGATGGACGTGGGTGGAGTTTGGCCTGAAGGTCTTTCGTAGTGCAGCGGCAAGCTGTTGAAACTAGTTTGGTGCGGAACCGAGTGTCATTGCCTGGCATAGAAGTTGTTTTTTTTAAATCGTGCGTCGACCATTCATGTCAGTAATTAATATTTTGAAGTTTTTTTCTTGCGTTGCAGAAAAGTATGCTTGGATTTCGTTGCAGAGTTCGCTAAAATGCGCAATTACGCATCTAGTATGCATCGAAATTTTACCAACGCGTAAAAATATGCATAGGAAATTTTTCATGACGCGTAGAAATACACGTGAAGCGCGTAAAGTATGCATCGCGAAATGTGTAAAATACAGATCAACGCGCAAAAACATGCATCGAGAAACGCGTAAAACTACGCATCGAAGAATTTTACCAATGCGTAAAAATACGCATCGGGATAGCATTTCACCTTTCAAAAACGGAAGTGAACGAAATAAAGATTTCTTCCGTAATCGTAATTTCGTTTTCCTGTGGTTGCCTCTGTCTAGCATTGTTGTTATACATAATTTTATTCCATAAATATTTGTATTTCACTTTGAAAATGGAAGGAAATTTCCGAAAAAGGAAATTCGACAGCGAAAAAATTCCTGTGTAATCTTCGGCTTCGAGGAATTTTGCTTTTTCGTCGGAATTTGGGTTATCCTCGAGATCGGTGCATAATTGAACAGAAATTTTGGGGCAATTGATAGAGGTGAAGGATGCTTTCCGCCTAAAACTTTCGAAAACAGAAATTTCGTCTTTCAAAACTTTCGGAAACAGTGAGGATTTATCCTGTAATCGTGATTTTATTTTTCATGCAATGTTTCCTCTGCCTAATATTGTTGTTAAATTTCATTTTATTTCGTAAATATTTGTACTTCACCTTGAATATGGAAGGGAAATGTCCAAAAACGGAAATCGGACGTAGCAAAGGTTCCTTCCGTAACTGTCATTTTTCCCCCCAACGATGTTCCGAACGTGTATCCTGTGTTCTTACATATTCCCCCAAAAAAGGTTTGCATTTCAGCTTGATAAAGCGGGGAGAGTTCGAAAACAAAAGTGACGAAGCTGAAAATTTTGTAAGAATTGATGCATGATATTCAAAAGCATTCATATTCTCCAAGTTACACTGCCTTTTATCTAAAATAGTGAAAGCTATCATGCATTCATGGTCCTCAAACTGAAAGTTCTTTCAGCATGATGGATAAAATTGTCATGGCATCCAAGGGGTTTGTGAAGCCTACTGTTGTAGCTGATGGTAATGTTGAGCTTAATTTTTCAAATTACAGTTTTTCAAAAAAGAAAAATCAGAAATGACACAACTGGTAATTGGAGTAAAAGCAAGAATGTATTAAAGCGAAATCATTTTAAACGA
The DNA here is from genome assembly GCA_039090855.1 of Macrothele yani. NCBI lineage: Eukaryota > Metazoa > Arthropoda > Arachnida > Araneae > Macrothelidae > Macrothele > Macrothele yani. Next base: position 65,521,731 of record CM077002.1, read on the forward strand.
AAATGAACTTTCTAAGTTCTATACATCTGTCAGAAAAGTTCGCATTGAAGAATGTTCTTATATTCAAGAAAAGATACTGATCTATGATGAATTTTTAAAACATGCGGAAGTAGTAGATCCTTCACTTAGAGCCATAACATCATTTACTTCTGTATTACACATAGTCAAACACCTTCCATTTATGATAACTGAAAATGAACTTCATATACTGGAAGAGGAATTCCTTGTTATCAAGCTGACAAATTAGAGACCATAGCAGTAACAGATAGAATAGATGTCACTTGGTCAGAAATCTCAAAATTAAGAGGCTGTAATGGAGTGGTTAAGTATACTAGTCTCTCGAAAGTACTAATGTTTGCAATACTTGTAGTTCCACACTCGAATGCTTGTTAGTAAGAGAGATTTTAGTTTAGTAGTGCGAAAAAATCAAGCCCGTTTCCAACCTAATTTAGGTTTAGAAACTGTAGAAGCACTTCTTATTGCAAAAATGAATATGTTCTCCTCTAGACAAGTGTGTTATGAAAAAAGATTTTCTGCTGAGGAACTCAAATCTGCAAAACACTGTACAGCGAAATCACTAAAGAAAGCTGTTTAATCAATTGTTTGTTGTGTAAAAAATTTGGAATATTTTGATACAGATTAGCATGTATATAAATGAATAAGTAAGTAAAAAAATGCTAATTAAATTAAATCAGTTGTTTTCCTCGGTTAAAATTATTCTGTTTGGTATGACTACTGAAAATTTGTACGAGTACTACTGAAAATATCTGAAACAGGTTGGCATCTCTGTGATAACATGTATATGAATTTAATGCAATTAGTGGTTTAAATAATTTTTAAGTATGTGAATTGAAACCGATCAAAATTAACAGAAACATCAATAAATTTTCAACACAGGATCATTTGAAATTTTTATTAATGCACTATTTTTTATACAGAAAACCCAAAGAATGTTTCTTTTTGTAGTTCTGATGCTAACATAACAGTCAATGTTTTAAAGTGTATATGGGCATATTTCATCCACTTGTGATCATGTAGTAAGCAGGAACTTATTAAACTTTAATTTCACAACCTGAGTTACAAAAGTATTGTAAATTTAAATTACATAATATACAAAATTTGGTATTTGATAATATAAGATTTAACCGTCTTTTGATTCTTTCAACTTCTCATATGCAGCTTCCATTTCTTGAAGCTTCTTACGGTAGACTGCTATTTCAGGATAGTCTCTCACCTTGGGATTTGATGTTGCATTTTCAACAGCCTTTTTCAACTGTTCGGGAACTTTAGTTTCAGCTTCACGTAGGAAATCATCCAGATCATTTTCCTCCCTCAGCAAACCAAAATATACAAGAAATGCAGCCAGACTTGCAACTACGGAAAATGGCTGAATGCTAGGCACATCATCAACATTTTCTCCGTAATGCGTGTAACGAGCTTTCCACTGCCCAGCTTTGCTGTCAGAAAACTTAATGGGGATATCATTTGTGGTTTTGGTTTGGGTACTAGAAGATGATGAACGAGTGAGTCTAAAATAAGATTCAAATTTACAAATCAACAAAACAGTAACACATGACACTTTTTTCCCCCCATAAAAGCTTGTTTCAGTATCGCACACTTTATTAAAAAAAATACTATATAAATAGATTACCAATTTGAATTTTATTCACACAATACGCATGCACACACACACACATGCAGTAGATTTATTACTGCTGGAAATCTTCCTTTTAAATCTTGACAATAGATTAGTCTTCCGCATCTTTAAAATGCTGCTTTTCAGTGGAAACCAACATTTTATTTTGCTCCAGGATGACATCATTCAATGCTGGTGGAAGAAGTCTGATGTATGCATGTCATTTTTGTAGGGAAGCACCTCACAATCATCATTAGCATTGCTGTGAGGCTAACAACACTTTTGTGAGAAAGTGAGAAGTGACTGTTCTACCCTTTCCCCAAGAGATGCCTAATTTTATTTAACTTTGTTTCATAGTGAGAAGGATTGGCAGTGAAACACGTAACACACAAAAAATTATATTAATAAGTGGTGGGTCGTTTCGGTAGTGACCTTCTACCTTCATCAGCCATGGAATGAAACATGTTTGAATGAACCATGTGGTATAAGCATCAGTTGTTGCCAGATTTCAAAATAATAGCTTCCCAAATGATAGGGATGTGAAAAGGTGCGTCTGTATTGCAGGTAGTAGGGGTAAGGTAGATTTCAATGCTTTTGCGGTACCTGAGGGCTTTCCCGATTGCTGAATGGAGCGATGTGTTTAACATTTTGCCAATGGGGAATCACAGACGTATTGCCGATAGTTAAAAATGAAAGGGAGGTGGAAGGGTTGCCTATCTTGACATCAGCGATATGTTCCATCAATCGCCGGTTGATGCTGTGGTAAGTACAACCAATGTAGTGGGTAATGTCCGATGCTATACCACAACTGATGCTGATACCACAGGGTTCATTCCATGGCTGATGAAGGTAGAAGTCACTACTGAAATGTCCCGCCACTTATAATTTTTAACGGGTCTTATGCACGATATGATAATATTAATAATTCTTCTTGGTTTCTGTCACATATGACTTTTACATAGCAATAAAACTACAATACTCAAATGGAAGCATCAAAACCAAACAATATAACTTGAAAAAAAGGTGACATTGGTATGTGTAAAGTTATGTACTTTATAGTGACTATTTAACTATGTAACTGACATTTTTGAGTTCCCTATCCCTATTATTTGAATGAAAACAACGACCATGCACCATCCACCTGTCATTGTCTTACTCTGAAAATATTCTCCCCCAGGGAATTGTACCCATATAACCACAGCAGCAGTTGCTTTTTATGTGCTCAGATCATCACTTCTTTAAGTTACCTGATTTAAATAAATGTGTGGTGCCATGGTACGCAACAAAGGCACTGCCAAATTAACCTAAGAAAGACAGAAGAAAAGCACATTCACAATAAAAATTATAACCCCTTCCCCCCAAAAAGTTGGGATATTTCACAAACAGTGGGACCTTCAACTCACTTTGCCGAAGTATGGCATTGCCATTGGCAAGACATTTTGCACATCTCGCAGCATTTCTTTCACTGGCTAATACACATTCTGCATTTGTGACTGGAAGTAGAAACTTTTTAAAGCCATGAGTATGCTTCAGAGAAAGAGAAAAGACGGTGCATTGAACAGCCTGGCTTTTCAGATGCATGTAAAGCTTTGTGTTCCTCACAAAACTTGAAGAAATGTTTGATGAACATATTCACAATAGTGCATGCTCAGGGCTTGAAAAATATCTGAAAAGTTACATGCCCAGCTGGGCAAGTGCAGAAAATATTTACCAGAAGTAAAATCTACATGCCCAGAAAAATTTATCTTTTAAGACAACAAAACAGAAGCCCCATTTTTTAAAGTTAAAAAGTATAATAAACTTTTTATACATCTTTTGCATCGCCATTTTAAAGTGTCTGTGTTCAGTGCACAAAAGCATATATCTCAAGTTTTAAGAAAGGTAATCGATGGCATTTGAGAAATTTAGTGATGATGCCATGTTCAAGAATTTTTAATATACGTGACGTCCTGTGTTTTGCAAAATAATTAAATAATAATCATAGTTAACTGTACAGCGGTTTAAGTAGTTTTCAACAACAATTTTGAATGTAAAAATTATTTACCTTTTTCTCTTGTGCAAACAGAAGTGATTTTGCATCATAAAATATCCCAAGAATTGTTTAGAAACAAAGGCAATCCTTATGTTTTTGACTACTATTGTGTGTATTTATAGTTATTAAACTATATTATCACCTGACCCCCCACATTCCTTGAAAAAATTGCTGGTGGTATCGGCAATTTTAGGATGGTTTTGGCAAGCAGTGCACCACATAAGTCTTGTCATTTGACTTTAGCCAATTAAATGTTTTTATCTAAGATTCCTGAACTGTGCAACAGCATTTTTTTTTTCAATACACTTTATCATAGTTCGCTTGTGTAAGTTTTAATTTTGCCAACAATGCAGATTCAGATTCTGAAATTACGTCACTCAACAATGCAGAAGACGAATTTGTAACAATCATTGACAGATCGGGAATTTCACATAATTGCGTACTATGCGATATTACTATCATTGCTGGATTTTTTTTTCCAAAATCAATCAATCAATCAATCAATCATATATCCATTGCTAAATACAACTAATATCTGCAGCTAACACAAATTATTGTTCTCTTGGACAAATTAGGTAAGTTATCGGCGTTGACAATTTTCGCTCTTCTCCTGACTAAGTGTGCAGGCTAGTTCTTAAACAAAACTTAGCTTTTATTTCAGTAGTACCGCTGTTGCTCATGTGTGCGTGCACGTGGGTGGAGGCTTCCATTTTCCCTCCCTCACTTGCTGTAGTTGTATCAGAGACCCCACCCCACCCCACCCCACCCGGGGCTGTGCAATAAATATTCAGTTGTCACTCCCTCCTCATAAAGCACGGTTTTTTGTCCATCAGTCATCAGTCTGCATCTTCTTGTTTCATGGCAGTTTACACATTTTGTCCCTTAACACTGGAGGCTAGTTTTATCCGAGGCATGCATCCAGTCATTAACTGTAAACGACATCTGGAGCAGAACTATGTATGCGCCCAATTTCTGGACGTTGAGCATAATATAATTGAAGAAGCACTATTCTCCTGGCCTTGGCATTCATTCCATAACACTAATACAAATTCTGGCGATTTGCAGTAAAATAAAAAAAAAAATAAAAAAAAAACGTGAGTCTTTTTTTTTTTTTTTTTTCTAGAGTAGAAAATATATTTAAAAAAATTTTTTTTTCTTTTTTCTCCATTCCAAACTTTTTTTCTTCTTTAAATCTATTTTTTTTAAGTTAAAAAATGTGTGAATTTTTTTTTTTTTACATATTTTGCATTTCTCTTTTAAGATGATGATGCTGAAATTGGTATTTGCAAAATTTAGTGATTCTGCCAGGTTCCTTTTTGGCCCTTTGTCACTAAACACCGGAAGCTTAGTTCCATCAGAGGCATGCATCCTGTTACTGACTATAAACCACATTTGGAACAAAAAAAAACTACATATGGTTCCAATTTCTGGACTTAGAGAATAATATAATTAAAGGCATGACTTCTGTCCTTGGCACTCCATAACAATTATACAACTTCCAGTGATTAGCAGTGAAATGAAACATGACACACGACAACTGTCCTTTTCCTTGTAGTAGGAAATTCTACTCCAAACTATTTTATTTTTAAATCTAGCTGTCCGTACCGGGCACCTAGAATTTTTATTTACCTGCCCAGGCTAATAATTTACATGCCCCTGGCATCTCGGGCATGATATTTTTCAAGCCTTACAAATGCAATTATTTATTTTATACGCTTGTATTAAAATTCATTACATTAGCATTTTTTTAAAAAAATTTTGTTCCTGGAGTTGGACAATTCCTAACATTTTAGAAGTAAAGTAAAAAGCTGTTTCACCTCCTGGCCTTTTCTGGATTAGTTATGTGGAGGAAAGAAGGCAAAAGGAATTCCTGCAGCTGCAATAAATAGTGATAAATGTGAGGAATAAAATAAATACATTTTTACAGCTGCATTGCAATAATTGGCCTCCAAAATAAAATTAGAAAATGTTCCATTTTATTCAGCTCAATGGGACCCAGTGTTTAACAACAAAAAACTGAATGAGATTCTAGGTCACTGCTGTTTGAGTTTTTCTAAAATTATGAATTTTAGAAATCATCACATGGAAATATTTAATTGAAATATGTTCCAGTAATCAAATCAAAGAAATTAAAAAAAGAAAATCCATACCAAAATAAAGAAAATAAGTCTTTATTGACTGTGAAAATAGGAAATTTAAAACATCTAATTTTCCTAATGTGTTGTGATCAGTGAAATGTACAATTACTCTTGCAATTAAGTTTATCCTTGAAAGGCTTCTGGGTAAATGATGTTGAGTGTTTTATTGTTGCTGAATCTCTGGAGCAGCCAACATAGAGCTGGCCATCAGAAAAGCATGGGTTTCGTAGATTGAGTACAACAACTTTTTGTGACTGACCCTGTGCCTTGTTGATACTTGTGGGGAAACTCAAATGAACAGGTAAGCACTATTATGGGACACAAACAAACAGTTTACCACAAAAACCCATTTTCACATTTTAATGTTCTAGCTTTACGACTACTCTTTCATTTTTACTCCCATCAGTCTTTCCCTTCTCACACACACAACATCTGCAATGAAAGGATGCATTTATTGTATCATATGGTGGATGAACTTTGCATTTTATAAATATATCAGGTTAAACTTGTTAATTAATTGTCAAACACTTGCAAAATATCATTTGTCACTTTTAAAGAATTTTTGGTTGAGCAGGGATCATAGCATACTTCTGGAAAATTTTAGGTAGGAATTTTTGGAAAAATTTTAGGAAAATTTTAGGAGTGTATTTCAATAAAAACTAGATGTATATTTGTATATATCTAGTAAAACAACTTAGTATACATTGTAGAGTTTGCTTCACACCCTTCAACCATATATACTGATAGACTGCGCATGACATCAAAATTTCTGGCTCCAACATAAAATCACATGACATCAGTCAAAAAGATGGGTTACACCTGCTGTGCTTATGGTTGCTCTGAGCGATATAGTAAAGGAAGTTCTATGATTTTTCATGGGTAAGAAACGAATTAAATACCTAAGTCAATAAAGTTCAATTACTTAACCAGAAACTTGCAGCTATTGATATAAAAATATAGTAACTTAAGAAAAAAAAATGGAATGCATGTTACAAATTCTTCGCAAATGTTCATCACATTATAAATCACGAAATGTAAACAACCCGATCATGCATGTATATGGCTCATAAGTAAACTTACCTGAAGAGTTTCATTATATATGAGGCGCATTCACATAATACACCGAAAACACTGAAGTTCTGCAGCGTAAATTAGTAATCGTAACAGCATTTTTATACGAAATTTGGAGTCTGATGATGATGTGCCCAATGTTGGAGCCATGGCGGCTTTGATGCAGCTATTGCCAATGCGCAGTCCATTAGTATATATGGTCGAAGTTCACACCCAAATTTTTTGCATAACGTCTAATGTCTAAAATTTAAGTATGATTTACTTCTAATGTTCAGTTCTTATCTTTTCATGTGTTATTATCATATTCAAGTATATTTACCACATTCAAGTTTCACTTTGAACATTAATATGCTGTTGAACCAGAAGCAATTCACGATTTTCACAGTAAAGTTTTCAGGTTTCACATTAAATTATAATATCCTAAAAAGGTAATTAAAAACCAAGAACTATGTACAATTGTTCACTAAATTACTTTTTTCATATTATTGTTTCAACCTTTTCCTGATAAGCCTATCTTTTTCTGCTTCCACCACAACTAATTTACTTTCAGTTTTCTTTATTTCAGCTGAACCTTGTATGATCAAGTTAGAGGCAACTGCTATTTCAACAGTATTTTGTTTTTCTACAGCTTTTCTCATTCTTTCTGTTCCCTCTTGAATTACTGCTAGGGAGGCTTCTTTATCTTTTTTAAGCCTATTTATTTCTGCATCATTTTCTTTTATTTTGTCTTCAAACTCAGCTTTTCTTTTTTTCTCTAGCTGCTTTTCCTTATTTTCCCTCTCTTTCTGCTTCCTTTCTTTTACCTTTTTTGATTCTTCTTCCTTCAGCTTATCAACACACTCTTTATAAAATTTATGTGAATCACGAACACTATTTAACAAATTTCTTGTTATGGGAACTTTACTTACACATCCATAGTGTTTAATGGCCCCTTTAACTATTCTTAATGATGTTATAGTTGAGTCTTTTAAGTTAGCCTTGTCCTTCCTTAACAAAGCAGTGTTAACCGAAAATCCCCTTTCTGCATCAGCATTACCATGAGGTAAAACTAAAATTGACTTTATGAGTTTAGCAAGATTTGAGTATTTTTCTTTTCAGCTAGAGTCTTTAATACTAAATATATTATGCCAGTAATGATCAATCCGCACTGGAATATGCATTTCCTCTGAAAATTTCACTAATTCATCTAGAGTTGGCTTATCGCAATTTAAAAGTTTCCACTCTTCTCTTACTCTATCAATTTGTTCCTCAGAAAGATGCAATATGCATTTCCTCTGAAAATTTCACTAATTCATCTAGAGTTGGCTTATCGCAATTTAAAAGTTTCCACTCTTCTCTTACTCTATCAATTTGTTCCTCAGAAAGATGCAAAACACTTGAAATTCTGGTTATTTCCGAAAGTCCTTCAGTGACTGAAAGTTGAGTTGACTCTTTCTTTGGTTCTTTTACCTTTAAAACTTCTATGTCTCTTAGCTTTTGATTGCAGAATGGCAAATTTGACTTTAAATATTTTGTGGTTGCAATTAGTGATGATCTTACATCTAAGAGAAATAATTTCTGCCTGGTCTCCTGAACATTCCTGAGGAGATTTTTTGTTTTCATACCAACTTTTAACTTCCCCTAGTTTATTCCATGAATTTTTGTTTTCAAAATCTACATTTTTTAGGTCTTCTCCAAATTCCCCTGCAATAACATCATCTTGGATAAACTGAGCCATAACATTCCTCATTAAAGTATTTAAATCAGAATATAAGTGGTGTATTTTTGGTTCTTCACTCTGATAACATAATGAAAACTTTTCAAAATTTTGGTGTGAAAATGAAATTAATGCTAAATAGCAAGGAGTTAGCTCATTTTTCAGGAAACAGTGAATTCTTTTATACCTTGCTGAATTGCGTAGTTGTTTTTCAAATATTTTTTGAGATGGCAAGAAGTTTAAAAAATATTCTGTAATATTTAGCCATTGATCCAAGAGCCTCTGGGCTACAGAACCAACGGTTAACCATCTGTTGCTGACATGACGCAAAAAAAATTTGGCTGTGGCCAATGTTATATCTTCGACCGATTTATAATCCTCTCGTCTTGCAGCACTACTCTTTAAAAAGTAATGCATATCAGTAGCAAATTCGTCAAAATCTATATTTAAGCTTGTCAAAAAAATTTTAAATGCATTACTAACAACACGCAGGTTGCAAAAACCTAGTTCCAAAGATTTCTGGCCTGTTTCTTGTTTTACAACTTCATTGAATTTGCGTAAAAAACACTTATTTACATTTGGGCTGTCCATGGATACACAAATAATTCTGTTCAACAAAATATTGAAGGATGATAACACATCAAGAATTTCTTTTAGCAAAATATCTACTGTTGCATGACCCAGAAAAACGCTTGTTAGGTATCGGCAAGAAACTGAATTTTTTCTGAAGACCAGTACCTGAGATACACATCCAACTGCCGTTTGACTTGTGCATTTGTAGTTTCATCAAATGTTATAGTAACCTTTCCTGGGCTACTAGATGCAATGTCTTTTTTCAAATCTTCTTCAAAATATTTTGACAATCCATGTGATATCACATAAGCAACTTTTTTTCTTAAAGTTGCATTTTGGCTGCAATAGCAGAATCAGGAAACATTTCTTTGAAAAATTCAACTGTTTCAGTGCATGAAACAAAAGACATATTGTCCTTAGCAACTTTCATGGCCCATAATGCTTCGGCTTTAGCCAACTGTAAATCATGACTCAGTACTTCACTAATATTTGTTTTGGGCTGAAGATCCCGTCCTCCAAAGGCTTTCAGGATGGACTTATTTTGAAATTTACTTTGAAATTTCTGCAAATGTTTTTTCTTCCTTTATGATGTGCTTTTACTTGTGAAAAGCCACGTAGAAATATTGAAAATTTCTGAACACAATATACACTTAGCAGAAAATATTGTTTCAGTTGCAGAACACCATTCTTTCAACTTCACTCCGTCCAATTCTTTGGCGAGCCACGCATCTTGAAATTTCGTTTTGGATTTAGGCATCTTAAACACTTGTATTACTAACCAGAAAATGAAAGGGAAGTACAAAAACACGTTCCAATATTGCAAAACCAGACAACTTCCCGAAGTTTGGCTGCGAGGATGTCAGAAGATAGAAAAAAAAAAAAAAAAAAAGCAAGTCACCACTAGAGAACTGAACCTGCACACAGCACAGAGAACACCATAAAAGACGCAAAACCAGAAACTATCATACGCATCTCACACAAGTTCAGTCAAAGCGAGTCGGAGCCGAGATATATTGCGTATCGAAGGTCGCTGTCGCCGACGCACGATCGAAGGTTAATGATCACGTGCTCTACTGCCTGCCACGATAACACTCAGCTACCATCCCATCGTCATTACCGGAGGTTACGGAAGGAGACCACATGTTTCCTCTTTGCTTCCACCCACCTGCGGTTTACAATAACAAAACATCAGCAGAAAGAGGAGGTTCCACGAGGCATGTCCAAAAATAAAGTACGATCTTCTGCGTGCCACTGAGTTCGTCTGCAAAGCGCAAACCAGGGGTGAAAATGACCCCTCCCCTTTTCCCTTAGATCTCTTGTTACTCTCGAAAACTGTCCGAAGGCAAAAAAGTGGAGCGCCCGCCCCGAAGCAAGTGCATCTCGATGGCGTCATTTTCCCTCCCTTCAGCAGCACAGCATATAGGCTGTGTTTCTACAATAACAGGTCTTTTTACCTTACCGTAATGGTAAATTTATTGGCGTTAATAACGGTTGTATTTTTAATAAATAAGCTTACGAAAATTTTAGGAAGAATTAGCAAATTTTAGTTATAATTTTAGGAATTTAAGGAGGGTCACAAAATATTAGGAATTTTAGGAGAAATGCGATCCCTGGTTGAGGTTCACAAAAGTTAAATGTTTTATAAATACTGATCTCATTTGCAGTCCCAACTTGAAAGTTGGCATACTGCTAAACAAAACTGTAAGGATGCTATGTAGCTTTTTCCCAAAATTTAAAAGTTAGTTTTTTTTTTTAAATATCCATGGTCAAAAGTAATTTATGTGACCTTGAAAAGGTTAACAATTTGTTTTTCATTACATGATATAAATGCTGCTATAAAAAGGCACAAATTCAACTTTCTAGCTCAATTAGGTAATGAGATGCAACTACTTGAAGATCGTCCAGAGGCGACAATTTCCTAATGTTCAAGGTCATGTAATTTGAAATCCTGTGGGTAGACAGAGCTAAAATTTGGGATTTATGCATAAGTCTACATGCCCAACAATCATACCACATTTCAAGGAAATCAAGAGGTTGGACTGTCAGCCTTGTTGATTTGACATGAAATGGCAATGACTATGTTTATTATGCTCATATCTGACAATGTCCATGTTTATTATGCTCATATCTGACACACCAACAGAAATGAAGCATACTAACATCTAGTGTTACCACTGGAAACAGCTAAAAAAAATTCAAATATCAAACTGCAATGCAGTGCAAATTATACATGATGCCATTCATTCCGTATTGGTTGTCGAAAGATATTGTACACTAGTCTGCTTTGTGACGGAGTAGAGTAGATAATGAAGCTATTGGAGCTCAAGCATTTCTAATTGCAACAGTGGTTACAAAACACTCAGTGTTCTGTTGACTGCACTTGTATGAGCATCCAAAGAGACAGCAGGAACTCTGATGTCACTATAATCCACAGAGCATACATTTGCTATCAACACTGCTGTATTTGAAAACATGGGCATTCTCAGGTGGTTAACTTTTTTTTTTTTTACTTTCATTCTTTCATTTCAGTGCTTCTTTGTAATTTGTTTAATGAGCTGCTACCTACTGCATGCAGACAACTGTTTTTATTATTACTCAGCAAATTATTTTTACTTATTTCAATCTTCAAGTTGTGTTTCAAATAACCAGAATGAAAGGCAGTGCTCCATCTACTTTAAGTAAATGTGCTTTTGTGAATATGAGTCCGCTGAATTTAACATTTTCTGCCAGAAATTTTGAGGGGGGGGAAGAAAATAATTAAGACTCCTTTGCTAAAAACACTGAGAAAACTATCTAAAATATAGCCACCACTTTTAAGATTCTTAAAATTCTGACTACTTGTGGCTGTGTGACAGAGGAAAAAAAAATAAAAATGAACAGACTTTTTACTATTGGTTGTATCTTCTGATTTTTCCAGAAACTAGTACTTGGATGACTTAGGCAGTTACAGAGTCTTGAAATGAATTCAGTCATGAAATATCTTTCAGAGAGGTTAATTCAATACATGATCTGATTCAGTTTGGAAACAACCTAACTGCATTTTGTTTGAACTCTGTTCCATTTAATTTCCCTATTCACTTTTCAATTCTTTGACTGAAGAATAATCACAGCAGTTCTGGTGTCAAAAATATGTGGTTTTGTAATCCTGCAGATGAAACTCTCAGCTTCAATGATTAAAAAAAACCCATGATAACAGAACTTCATAGTACGGGATTACTGGGATGACACTTGTGTACTGTTCATCAAATTTTCAGGTTGCACACCAACCTACTGTCAGGACTGACTCAAGAGTTGCCACTAATGCAGGTAATACCCAGCCTTGTGTTAATTGTAGCATCTCCTCTTCTTTCAATTTGTACTTCCTTCCAACTTTCTTTTCACACAGAGCTGTTGATGTAAAGGAATTTTCGTGGAGTTCCACTTAATTGAGTGTAGTGTGCTTTGAAAGTGTCTGTCAAGGCCTGTTTTGTTGATGTTTCTTATAGCAGCTTTACACACACCACACACACATTTAACTATACAGGTTTGAAGATTGAAGTTGTCCCCCAGTTTCTCCTACACAGGTGTTCTCACAACTGCAGCTCACTTCTTGTTGCAGTACATTTTTCTCTTTTTTGATTAATGAGAGGGAACAATTTAAAATTTTATTGCTCACAGCAAGTTGAACATGGATTTTTTTGCTAATCCTCAACAGTTTTTTAAATAACCCTTTGTGATAAGCAAATTTCCTGGTAAGTTTAATGTTATTGTTTGATTCTTTATGATTTAACTTTATTATTGGTTAAAATTTTGTTCTATCATTGTAAAAGGAAAATTATTTTCAGCAAATGTACTCTTTAATTCTATTTTATGGAGTGCCTTTGATATTTCTGAAGGATCCAGAGTATCTATTTTTTCCAGGAATTGTGAAGCCACTCTAAATTTAATACAGGAGGAATGGTAAGAGTGGTAGTTCAGAACTTTGTTCGTATTGGTAGGGTTTCTGTATAATTTTGTAGTAATTTTTCCTCCTGAGGCTGTACAGGTCACATTAAGGAAGTTCAGGTTATTGTCTTGCTGAAGTTCTAAAATGAATTTCAGAGAATTATCTAGGTTATTAAATAGCTTGAGGATATTTACTGGGAGAGTTTCATCATTGCTGTCAACTATTATGAAGATGCTCATCCATAAATCTCACATAGAGGTAGAATAATGAAGGTTGGGTTAGATTCCCCAAGTACTTAATGAAGTTTCCACACAGCAGGCCTAAGAATGTGTAGGCCTCAAAAGAAGAGTCCTAAATAAATGCAGAGAAACCAGGAGTCACTCATGTTCAATATCACTGGAACATAATATATGCATACATGAGACCAACCAAGAAACAAAAACAGCTGAACATCTTAAATACGTGACACAAAAGTGCATATAACGCAGCATGAGCAAGACAAAATTGTTCACTGTAATTTATTTATGCAAATATTAAATTGAAGCACAACACTGTATTAAGAATATAGAATTATTGAATGCAAAACAAAATATGGGTTTTCAAGACACAGTTTCAAACGCAGCATTTTTTGTTGTATTCGTTAGAACATCAGTTCAAGTTTCCTCTTGTGTTGCTTTCTTTTCAGCGAGTTCCACGACCACATTTGCCTTTTGTTGACTCTACAGCTGCACAGCATTCCTTGCTTAATTTTTCTTTCTGTTGATATCATTGCCTTCCCATTATTTTCGCTTTTTATTTTATTCCCTCAGATGACAATTTTATGCATCATGCTGAAAGGACTGAGGACATGAAATGCATGATTTCAAAGCTTTCACTATTTTAGATAACTCTGAGAATATGAATACCATGCATCAGTTCTTACAAATTTTCCAACTTTATCACTTCAGTTTTTGGAAAATTTCCCTTCCCTTATTAAGCTTAAATGAAAACATATACAGGGGGAAAATTACAATTATGGGGAAAATCTCCACTTCATTTGACTTCCATTTTTGGACACCCCCCCTTAAGCTGAAATGCAAATTTTTATAGAATAAATGGATATTTAACAATAATGGGCAGAAGGAACATCACAAGAAAAAAATTACGATTATGGGAGAAATCTTTACTCCATCAAACATCCATTTTTAAAATACGGAATTCCGTCCTCAAACGGAAAGCATATACCCCCTTCCCCATCAGCAATCCCTTCAAAATTTCTGTTCAGCTGTGCATTGATCTCAAGAATGTCCAAAGTGATAAAGGAAATGGCGGAATTTATCAAATCCATGGAAGAATCTCGTGCCTAAAGACAAGGGAATCTTGGTGCCCTCTTAACTTCCGTTTTCGAAAATTATTTTGCACAGTTTCACGCTAATTACAGACATTTGTGCAATAAAATGATATTTAAGAGCAATATTGGACAGAGGCAACATCATGAGAAAGATAAATTACAATTACGGGAGAAATTTTCACTCAATTTAACTTTTGTTTTCAAAAGTTCTGTAAGATGAAATACAGTTCCCAGATAGAAAACTATCCCCTCCCCCCATTAATCACCCTGTCTCTTCATTTTTGCATCGATATTGAGAATGACTCAAATGACGAGGGGGGGGGGGCAAAATTCCACAAATCCGTGAAATAAGTTAGTTAGTTAATTGATTTTAGTGGCGCAAGGGCCAGGTTTGGCCAAAGAGCACCAGACACAGAACTGATAGTTAAAGATTTTTAAAAGCGGGGTGAAATGATTAGGAGCAGACAGGCTTGGTAAAAGTTAGAAAAAGAATGATGAAAGCTGTGAAGACTAGTTAGTTAATTAGGTTTATATATAAATTTATTAATTCACTGTTATAATCATTATATATATATATATATATATTTTAAATAAGTTTTAAAAAGTCAATCTTCTTTAAGAACGAAAATACTGCGAAAGTGTCGCAGTGGTCGCCCAAAAGCTTCTGCAGTGTAGCTGCGCCGTCATCCAGTAGAGGAGACTGAAAATAGTGAAACCGATGATTACGAAAACGAACACAACTACATAAAACATGAGAGATGGTGAGTAAACAGTCGCATGCCTCACACATTGGGGCAGTGTCGCCACACACCAAATAGCTACGCGTGAAGCGACAATGCCCAATGCGGAGACGCGCAACAACAACTTCTTCCCTACAGTTCCGGCGACACGATGATTTCCAGACTCCAAGGTTAGGTTTTATACGGTGCAGTTTATTCTCCACCTGTTGGTCCCACAGACTTCGCCACGTTCGTCTGATATGATCGTGAACAAGAAAGCGAAAATCACGGTGAAACAGTGGCAAGGGTGTGACGACCAAAGAGGAGGCAGATCTAGCAGTAGCATCGGCAGACTCGTTCCCTGGGATCCCATCATGCCCAGGAATCCAGCAGAACCAAATCTGGACATCAGCCTCGAGCAAAGAACGAAGAAGTCTCTGAACGGTAAAAAGAAGTGGGTGGCCAGTGAAATCCAAAGATGACAAAGATTGCACAACACTCAACGAATCAGTGTACACAAAAACACGCTGATGAGAGCTCGACTGCACGTGAACAAGTGCAAGATACACAGCATGCATCTCCGTCGAAAACACCGTGGCCTCAGTAGGAATGCGGGCAACAGAAATTTCGTCAACGCAGACGGCGGCAGATCCAACAACACCAGCCGCCTTAGA
Organism: Macrothele yani; assembly: GCA_039090855.1. Lineage (NCBI taxonomy): Eukaryota > Metazoa > Arthropoda > Arachnida > Araneae > Macrothelidae > Macrothele > Macrothele yani. Next base: position 65,537,525 of record CM077002.1, read on the forward strand.
TCCATCGGTGAAAACAGGAATAAAGTCTGCATTGACGTAACGGTGTTCAGCGAAGAGCTGCTGGTACACTGACGCAGGGGTTGACGACTTGTCAAAAGATGTAAAGCTGGTATCAACCATGACACCAAGAGGGTGCCATGGGGGATCCTCAAAGCCCTTGGTCTCTCCAACGAGTGACAAGTCGAGCCCTGCATCACGAGCTACGGCCGCCATACGAAGACCGAAGGTTCGAATGCACGAGGGACGGATCTCGAACAAACAAGCAGGCTGGGGATGAAAAACTGCATCGTATAAAGGATGGTCTGAGAGAGATTTAAGTTTCAGGTAAAATTGAAGAGACAGCTGCAGACGGCGTAAATGAAGCGACGGTTCGTTCGCGTCGGCATAAAGGCTGGGAATGGGTGACGTGCGAAATGCTCCCGTACAAAGACGCAGCGCTTGATGGTGGATGGTATCCAACGGCCAGAGAACGGAAGGACGCGCAAAGCCATACACCATACAGCCATAATCCAGCTTAGACCAAATGAGAGAATGGTAAATACTGAACAAGGAAGTCCTGTCTGCACCCCAGGAGACTGAGGCAAGGATCTTAAGGATTGACAAGGCTCTTAGACAGGAAGTCCTTAGCCGTCGAACGTGCAAGCGAAAGGTGAGAGCACGGTCAACGGTCAAACCAAGGAACTTGGTTTCCGGCAAAACTGGAATGGCTGCACGGTCCAAATAGAGCTCTGGATCAGGATGGAGGTCACGCCTCCGGCAGAAATGGACACAGGCTGTCTTGTCGGGAGAAAGAACAAACCCATTATTGTTAGCCGCTTTAACAATCTGGGTAATTGCAGACTGCAGCTGCCTTTCAACGAAATGCATGCTGGATGACGAACAGAAGATGTGAAGGTCGTCAACATAAATGGTAGCCGAAACCGCTGGAGGAAGATTTTTGAGCAGACAGTTTATGTGGAGGATGAACAGAGTCACCGAAAGAATGCTGCCTTGAGGGATACCTTGTTCTTGATGGAAAAAGGCAGAGAGCGTCGTACCCAGGCGCACCTGGAACATGCGGTTACGAAGGAAGCTGGCAATGAATGTTGGGAGGTTTCCATGCAACCCATTTTCGTGGAGGTCACGGAGGATGCCGTGACGCCACGCTCTATCGTAAGCTTTTTCGATGTCAAAAAATACAGACACCAGGTGCTGCCTACGTACGAACGCCTCACGAACAGACATCTCAAGGAGCAGGAGATGGTCAGGAGCTGAACGATGACGGCGGAAGCCGCTTTGTGATGGAGACAGTATTCGATGTTCTTCTAGAAAATAAATTACCCGGGCATTAACCATTCGTTCAAGGATCTTGCACAGACAGCTAGTGAGGGCAATTGGCCGATAACTAGAGGGAGACTTGGGGTCTTTGCCAGGCTTGGGAAAAGGTAAAACAAAAGCTCTTCGCCAAGAGTCCGGAAAACTGTGCTCCAACCAAATGCGGTTGAAAAGCACTAACAGATTCTCGAGAGACGACTGCGAGAGATGACGGATCATGTCATAGTGAATGCCGTCGGGACCAACAGATGTTGCACCGGACCGATGCAGAGCCACCCGTAGTTCAACCATGCTGAAGGGGAAGTTATACTCATTGTTATAAAAAGGCGCAAAGGAGATTTTCTGGCGTTCCGCTGTTGTTTTAATCCTCTGAAAGGACGGGAGATACGCCTGAGAACTAGAAACTGAGGCAAACGCTTCGCCCATGCAATCCACAATCTCCCCTACTTCAGCATACGTGCAGCCGTTATTCTCAAGAACTGAAATTTGGCGGGAACTATAGTTTCTCTGGATCTTACGAATTTTTTCCCAAACAGTTTTTGAACTGGCACGTGAATTGATAGATGAAACGTACTTCATCCAAGACTCCCTCTTGCTTCGTCGACGCACCAACCGAGTGTAAGATTTTGCTCTTTTAAATTTAACAAGATTAGCATCGGTTGGATAATGCCGAAAAGTACACCAGGCCTTATGTTGAACTCTCCTAGCCGCTGCGCAATCAGTGTTCCACCAAGGCTTCGGACGTCTTGGGAGCGTCGTTGATGTTTTTGGGATAGAGAGATCTGCTGCCTGAATGATACACGTTGTGACATCAGTAACAGCTGCGTCAATTGACCCCCGGGTCACCATGGCAAAAGATATCACTGCGGACGATGTGAAGACCTCCCACTTGGCACGATCCATCCTCCAACGAGGAGGGCGGGAGGCAGAAGATGGCACGCTCACATTATACCTAAGTACAATTGGGAAGTGGTCGCTTCCATGGAGGTCGTCACACACCGTCCACGACCAGTCGGTCATAACCGATGGTTGACCCAAAGATAAATCGATTGCACTGAAACTTCGTGTAGGCTCGTGGAAGTAAGTGTCAGCACCGGTGTTAAACAGGCACAAAGAGGTCGAGGAAAGAAGAGATTCGATCCTACGGCCTCGTGTGTCTGTTCTGACACTACCCCACAATGGATTATGAGCATTGAAGTCACCCAGAAGAAGAGCAGGTGACGGCAGCTGCTCAACTAAGCTCTCAAGAACGGACACGCTCACGTCCTCATCCAGCGGCAGATAGACGCTGCAAACAGTTAGAGGCACAGGCATGGAGATACGCACCGCAACGGCTTGTAAAGATGTTGAGACCGCAACGGGAGAAACTGGAACACTGTGGGGGACAAGGATGGCAACTCCCCAGCAAGCTATATCTCCTGAAACATTATCTTTCCGAAATGCACTGTAGCTTCGAATTGAAAGCAGGTCTGATGGTTTAAGTTTTGTCTCCTGGAAGCAAAGGCACACCGGAGAGTATGACGAAAGCAGATGTTTCACGTCGTCATGTCTTGTCCGAAAGCCTCGACAGTTCCACTGAACGACTTGACCCATGGTTTGAAGTGTGGTGAATGAGAAAAAGAAAAAACGAAAAACAAAACCCGAGAAACACTGGGACAACTAATAGTAGTCCGATTCCATCATTTCGTCAGCAATGTCCATTTGCGCTTGGGACTGTTTTGTCCGACGCCTATAGTCTCTGGTGGTAAAATGGGGCGGTATTTTAGTTCCTGTGTCGCAGATGATCTTGCCCGATCCTGGTTCTTATGATGAGAGTTTGGAGATTTCTTCTCTTTTTCCTTTCTCTTTCCTCCCGGGGTTGTTGAAGTCCCGGTGGTGCTGGTGTTAGTTGCAGCAGGTTTACGCACAGTGGTTGTTGGAGCTTTCGCGTCCCTAGCTCGGGATTGCAGTGCTGCCAGACCAGCAGCTATGATGTCGTCTAGCTTGTGGGGACAATTCACTGGGATTTGGCTATCAGTCTGTGTACCGACTGTAGTCCTTGCAACAACCGCTGATGCATAGGATCGCCGATTTGATTGATTTGGAGCGACCTTTCTTCTGGCCTATGGGTAGGAGATTCCCTCAACGGTCTTAATGCGTTGGATCTCTTTTTCCTCTTTCCACTTTGGACAGTCTCTCGATGATGCTGCATGAGATCCCTTGCAGTTGAAGCACAGCTCGGCTTCGGCATGGCAATCTTGCAAAGTATGGTCTGTTGCTGTACAACGCCCACACCGAGCAGTGCTCCTGCAAGACTGCTGGGAGTGACCATATGCTTGGCATTTGAAGCATTGCAGAGGACTTGGTATGAAGGGGCACACTTCAAGGTGTAGATACCCTGCCTTGATTGATGTTGGCAGGGATGGGGTGTTAAAGGTCAGTATGATGTTTCGAGATGGGACAGATTGGCCATTTCGCCGAAATAGGATGCGCCGGACTCCACTCACTTGTTGGTCTTTCAATTCCTCCAGAAGTTCTTGGTCACTGCACTCCAGAAGGTCTTGAGAAGAGATAACACCTCGTGAGGAATTGAGGTAGCCGTGAGGGGTAACTTTTACTGGACAATCTAAAAACGAGGTAGTGTTTAAAAGCACTGTAGCATATCTGGGACTCGACATCTCGACAAGAAGATCTCCAGATTGGAGCTTCTTAACGCTCTTAGGAGAGCTGGCAATTGATTGCAATGCTTTATTTATCCAGAAGGGGCTTCTGGTGTTTAATGGGTTTGAAGCGTTCAAGGAGTGGATGCGAAAGAACCGAACATTGGCAGAATCAGGTGTAGGTTTCTTGTTGGGAGGGGGTGACCCTTCCTCAATGGGCCGCTTTGTTTGAAGTTCTTGGGAAATTCTTTGGTTAGTCATGAATAAGTGAAAAGTTCGTCCGCCGATTTCCCCGCCCACAACCGAGCCCAACAGGGGAGAGCCGGAGGTCCGCAAGCCCAATTGGACGCAGGACATGACTCTAGGGTTAAGCAACGGATATAGCATGTTGATAGTGCAGACATGCGCTCAGCGAGTACCGAGACTTTCCCAGGTCTTGGTAACACCCCTTTGGCATGCCCGCACTATCCCCAAACTCACCCTGTTGTACGTAACAACAAGCCGATTGACTAGGAGTGGGTTAGTTCCTAGCCGCCCGTTTAGGGTGGGGGGGGGGGCATAGAGGAGTGTTGGCGACTGGCGACAACTACAACCTGGCCACCAGAAACCTCAGCCTCCAGCATCCCCTTTTCCACCTTACGGGTCACCGCACATGGCAAACGTGCAGGTAGGTCTAGCAAACCAGCCCGGAAAAACAAGAGAGGAACAGAAAATGGAGAAGCAAGTCGAGTAGAAAATGGAGAAGAAAAGAAGAACAGTTCGTGGAGAAGAAAGTAAAAACAGGAAAGGGAGAGGAAAGCAAGAGGAAAGGAAAGGGCTGGCGCATGATCACAACCTCAGCAACCTACAACTGAGGCGGGTGCTGTCAAGGTGGTGGCCACACAAAGTTGTAATGGGAAGAACCAAACATAACATGTTGGCTGGGGCCGTGGGGTTGCTACTCCCCATCAGCTGGATGAACAGCTGTCCCTGTGGTAACGTGAAAGCACAAATACAAGAAAGCAAAAAACCGTCACAAGGTCAGCTCGGGCCGTGGGGGCACCGCTCCCCAAATAACTGGAAAACCAGTTATCCCCTTGCGGGGGCCATGAAATAATCTCCTGTATGTACATATATTCATGAAAAGGTCAGCCTGAGTTGGGGAAACAATGACACGTCAATGTTGTAAGTGAAAATCATGGCACACCCATAATTTTAATGAAATGACTTCAAGTATGTGTACAAGAGCAATTTTTGTGTGTATTCTTAAATTACTGTCATAATTAATTACATCATGAATATTTCACCATTTAAGTACACAAAAAAATTATTGGTAATCTCCTAAATACAGTAATATATATAAAAAATAACAAAGGGAAATAAAATCTATTATGTTTCTCCAGTTTTAATCCACTTTGTCAAGCTTTCCCAAAATTTTTGGCCATTTAGCTGCTGTTATAAATTGAGGACATGATAAAATCAGATAAATAAACTCTGATGAAGACAGTACATACAGCAAGCACTGTAGAAGCCTTACTTTTTGCTACCTCATAGGATGGAGTTGCAGGTTGAGTATAGTGAAACAGGACCTTCTTTTCCCTCAATGTTAACACCACTCACTTAATTTAATGAATGAGCTATGTTTATTTAGAGGGAAAAATGGGATTATTCTTAATTCCCACAGAAACTTGTATAAATTTGATTAAACAGGGGAACCCATGAAAACTTTAATCAGAATAATCACTCAGTTGTTTAATCACACCACAATGGCTTTTAATTAGTCAAAGTCATACCAGAGTGGCTCATATAAGCAACAAGCTGTTTCAATCAATTTACTTTTTCTTCATCATTATTACACTGGTGTGCAAAACTTAAGGACGGGCCAGGTTTTGTCATGTAGCATCGCACAGGAGTGGCCTAGATATGTGAAATTCAAATCATAGGAACTCTATTACTTACTGAAATGATGATGGAAACAACATTGACACAACTGCAGATACTAAAGGACAGAGTGGAACTTTACTCAAAATTAGCTACATAGCACTAGGTGCCATGATACAGATACACCACTGCCAGAGACACTACAAAGGGAAGAGGAAATCCTCACTAACGTATACGATCAACCTAATGTCGATGCATAATTTGAACTATCTGTCGATACTTTGCACTAGGTTGCTGATGAATTCTTGTAACATAGCCCATTCTCTGTCGGTGCCATCTTTTGCTGTTGGACAGTTTTCTGTGTGTGTTGACACGCCACAATGTATCTCCCCAAAGCATCCCACGTGTTCTATGGGTTTTAGGTAGGAGGAATGTGCTGGCCAATCGATCCGCTGAATGCTCATCAACAACCAATGTAGGATGGGGTGTGATGCTATTGTCCATTAACACGAACTGTGGGCCAATAGCACCTTGGAACAGATGAACGTTGGGAAGGATCACCTCATTAAGTAGCACACACTGGTTATAATACCTCCTTCCCAGAGTTTAAGCTGGCTCAAAAAATGCTGTAGCAAAAATGCTAAAATGAAGGAAAAAGTTGTAGCAAAATGCTAAAGAAATTTAGCCTCTTTTGGTGAAGAACGGTTGCGCGACGAAGCGGCGTTGTTAACGGACTGACGCACGACGAATTGCCGCGACACCGTTAGACCGAACAATGGATGACGGAATACTTTTACCCACGAATTAGCGGAAGAATTTTAAATTTTCCCCTGGACAACGGGAGTTCAAATTTTAATGAATCGCTACAGAGACTAAATCTACTCTCATCAGTAAGGAGTACAGTACCCCACTGTTCTGCTGTCCAGCCCTTATGTTCTCTGGACCACTTTAAACTATGTCTCCAGTGAACAGTTGTTAATGAAACACAGAGTACTGGTTGTCGGGCAAACAGTCTACTTTTACGTAGACGCCTAGCCATGGCAAACCACAATACAGTGCATCCTGTGCTCATGTTCAGTTGTTTTGCAAGGTTATTTACTGTCTGATATCAATCCCTCTTGGCCTGCAGGAGCAGATAGCGGTCCTCACTAGGGGTGGTCTATGGTGGATGACCACAACCGATCTTTCGCACGACTGGACCTGTAATCCTGAAGGCTGAACATGCATGCAATACAATGCTATGGGCAATAAATTCTTGGGCCACACTTATCATAGTTGTCCCCTCCTCGAGCCTCCCGATTATTCAATCACAAGCAAAATCATCAAGATGTTCTCAAAAGGCCATTTTGTCATCTCTAGCACACAGCAAACACAATCAAATGTCTGTAACATTTAATGCACATCGTTCGGTGACTTCATTTCAACTGATTGTCGGATTGGACTGCTTGAGTGTATTTTGTTCTCATGCTATGCAAACTATACATCATGTTTCATTATTACGCATGTAATGTTGCTCCTGCTCTCAGATGTGGTCCTGAGTTAATTTGTGTTTCGGTGCTGCAGCTATTTATGGCCTTATTTTACTTTTTCCATTTTGTCTTCAAGTTTTGCACACCAGTGCATTAATAGGTGATGAAATGCAAAACACCTACAGTGTATAGCATCACAATCTTTTTCTTTTTATAACCTTTTTTAAAAGTGATCAAATGTAGTTTCTGCTCTTGATTAAATTGAATACCTGAAAGCTGTAATGATAATAAAAGTTTTACCTTGTAAGCAAAACCCAAGTTTTGAAGTAGCATAAATGAATAGGCAAAGTAATTGGTGTAGCACTAATTCAGCCAAACACAAAATGGTTTACATGTGATAGTTTCATTTAGTGTAAAGGAAAACTATATGGGGGGGGGGGGAGGAAGAAGGTTTTAAGAGCTTACAACACTACATGAAACAATGAAACTGCCACTAACATGTACGAGAGGTATTGTTAAGCATTGGTGGGTATTTAGTTGTTAATCAGGTACATGATTCTTTTCTGCACAGCAATGGGAAATTTTAGAGTTTATTTGTGTGCATGAGGGGCATCGCCAGACCCATTAGGGAAGAGGGGGCTACACTGATAATCTTAAAATAATCCCCAAACAAGTTTTTCATTTGTTAAAAAATAAATTTCTAAACCTTTAGTTAAGTTCAGAATATTATTATTTTAAATCAAAGATCAATCATAAAAAAAATAAAGATGACAAAAAAGTAAATGAAAAATTTACATTTGATCATTTACACGGTACCAAAAGAGTGCATAAGGAACCGCCTCTTGCATAAGGATGTCCCACAGACTGTTGGCTCTGTAACACGGTTCATCTATTTTTTCATTTTTTTTTTTGCCATAGTCTCTTTTCAACAGTTGTCAACACTGTATGCACCTCATGGATATGGAAATCAATTGGATGTGTACAGATTTTGTGTCTCATATGCCAAATTTGGTGTTACACTGCTAGTTTTCTTGTCCTGTGGTGGATCTCTCTCAGTGTTGCTCTTAATTGCTTTAACTTCACTGCAGCACAGCTCAATATCCTCACTGTAGCAAAGGTTTGCTTATGACAGCCTGGCACTTCATGGCATCACCACCCCCAATAAACCAGACCATCTAGCCTGCATGCAGAGAACATATAGGATATCTACTATTTACTTTGTCCTTTGTTTAAATTGCAGGGGATACAAAACTAAAAGTTTGGCTTCCATATGGTCAGCATATGGGATATGTTGCTCATCCTAACAAAGGCCTCAAATAAAAATCCTCCTAGACAGAAAGCAAGCCCACTGCAGCACTGCTCCACACTCCTTTGAGTAGCAAAGTAACTGGAAGCCATCTCAATGTTCTTAAAGATGGGGAAAAGATCAACATTTAAATAATATTGTGCTAAAATTAATACTAAAACTGAAGATCTTGAGGCTACATTGGCTTTAAGTAAAATTATAAATTAATTAATTTATTTTAAATTCAAAATGCAATTAAATTAAAGGTGACAACTATCAATTTTAAAATTCTTCAGTTTTTTTTTTCATTACAGAAGAGGGTGGATGGGGTGAGTACGAGGCAGTGAAAAAATTAAGTCCTGTTCAGCTTTCTCACTTGTCATATTTTAGCAATGCCCCTGGAGTGCACTACCCTAAAATGTGGGTACACCACAACATTGGGTAAACTTCTAATTTATATACTCCTCAGAAGAAAAGTATCATTTAGTAAGAAATAGATGTTTTTTAAGCAAATTTAGCAACGGAAAGAATATGTTTATGACACGGAAGACAAGCTAACGAAAATATTTAGACCAAAATGTACAGTAATCTAATCAAAAGGCTGCATGATGTAGACACAGAAAAATTTTAACCACTTTTGCAGATTCCTAAAGTAGATTTAAGTTTCACAAATGTAAAATTTGATCAAGTTGTTCTTAATCCCACGGCAAAAGGTTTCAAGATCAGTTTCAGAAGGATGTAATATGGCAGTGCTGATGAAAGGTGATGCTATCGGAAGAATCATGAATTGGGCGAGGTGCAATGAAAAGACGCCTATTTAATGCAAAGAACAGCATGAATAACACTAACTATCTATTACATATGCTTGCATTACACGATAAATGTACGAGAACAGAATACAACATACTGCCTCAATGTGTACCAGAAAGAAAGCTACAAAACCAGACATAAAGCAAAATCCAATCCATCTATGAATCAATTTTATTTAAGTTTCAATGGCAAACTATCTGAAGCATTTGTAATATCAATGGCTACATTCAGAGCTTCACAAACTTTCCTACAGTCACATTCCTGTCACACAAAATCAAATGCTGAAACATCATCTATTGATTATTTGAACAACTGTTAGTTCAGGTATCACAAGATTTTGGAGACCAGTAGCGTAGCCAGAAATTTCTTAAGAGGGTGGGGGTCCATGGGTTTGGTTCATTGGTGAAAGCTACATATATATATATCGCTTTAAATTCATACTAAATCTTCCCTCAAAGGGGGTGTGTGTCTGGACCCGAGGACCACCCCTTGGCTACGCCTATGCATGAGACTAATTAAAGAAAGTTATTACATCCAAAAAAAAAGTCATCAATGAGCCTTCAAAACTAATAAGTGGTGTTTTAAACAACTTAATTATAACAGGATTACAAAATACACAATGAAAACATTTCAGTTTAGTAACTGGCAACAGTATGAGGAACCCGGCAACAAAATTTAAATTCTTCAGGAGTAAACAAAACTTTTTATAATCCTTCTATACATTAAGAACAGGCCTTGACTAAAATCCAGAGGCCAGAAACCAGGGGCAGATTGGCGGTCGCAAAAGGGCCCGGAAATTTTTTTGCAGGGGGTCCATTCAGTTGTACTGTAGTTCTGCGGTACTAGTGTATCACAACTGAAAATAACTTTCTATTTAAGAAACAAAAAATGAGTTGCTCTGGAAACAGTGGCAAGCATAGTACTGGGAGAGAGAAGGGGGGGGGGGTAGATACCCTGTCATCCTTAAATTGAAGTGGGTGTTGTGGAAAAATTTTCATCGGCCCATGCCAAGATTTTACTGCAGAAAAATTGTACTGCAATTTTTGCTGTTGTGGACAATCACAGTTAGAAATTTCAAGATATTTAAATATCGTGTCAAACTCACTTAATTGGCGTGGGAAAAGCGAATAACCAGGTTTAAATCACTAGTTAGTTATTTATGTAATTGCACTGGAGAAGCTTCTAAGTTTGGACACTCAATATTTATATTTGTTTTTTCTCTTAAGAATGCTGAAGTATGAACACAATTTTTTTTTTTTTTAAATTGCTTATATAGCATTTCCATGTTTGACAGATCATAAAATAAACTTGGTTTTCATACCTTTTAGTTTCCAGTTCTTAAATTTTCAGCAAAGTTGGCTGAAATTCCAGCAAATATTTGAGAGAGAGAAAACTGCTACTACCAAAATTATGTTGGAGTTGTACCAAAAATCCTTTTGCCTAACACATGATTTTTAAATTTAAATAAATGAAAAAAAAAATACAGAACTTTTACACTGCAAGATGTTATATTTGTACTACAATTTTTCTATTGAGGACAATCACAGTTAGAAATTTAAAGTTTTTAAAATATCGTGGCAAACAGATTCTTCATTTAGTGATCATATATTCACATGTGTTTCAATTACAAACATGCTTTTAGGTTGCTGTTATGTATTGTAAAGACACCTTACTAAATAATGTAAACAAAACCTTTGCAACTTCATGTTGAAGTGATATCTCCGTAAATGCCTTCATCTGCAGCATTTGCCAGTTATCGCAAGGAGTGTAAGCTGCGTAGGTAGAACATTTTGGGGGAAAGGGATCGTATATGAACATCCCCGCAAAATATCTTTTACAGTTATTTCAAAATAAGTTCTTGATATTATTAGCTTTCTCTGAATTCTGTGTTGTCACATAGTGGATATAGTACATCCCATAATGACCATTATCTAGCATTGTTCTGCAACTTTATGAAACATGGACGAGTATTTTCACTACTTTAAAGTAGTGAATTTTTTTAGCCCTGTTCAGCCCCCACCCCAATACTGTTAACACATGTAGATTGTTGTGCCTCCCGATTTTTCCTGATGCCGGGCCATACGAAACATTTCAGGATGAAATGAATGGTTAAAGAAACTATAGAAATAGATAGACACCCCTTCCCCACTTGAGAAAGATATCTGTTAATTACACAGGGGGAAGGAGTGGAAATTTGGAATAGATTTTTTTTTAATGCCTAAACAGATTAATCATAGTTTTCGGGCTCGTTTGGGCCCGGGCTCTATCTTGCAATTTATAAAATTTGGGCTCGGGCTCTTAAAATTGAGCCTGAACTCAGCTCTTATGAGCAGAGCACTAATGCATCCTACAACCAACGGGTGTAAAAACAACTACCCCCCTTTTCCTTGGGGAATATATAGAACATCTTGTACACACCCCCGCCCTCCCGCAACACACAGTACATACATTCTCGTTCCTCAGCTACTAAGTGAACCCTGAAGTTCGCAAACACACATGGCCCATCTATTGCAGTTGGGATTCTAGCAGTTGCCTGGTGTGGGGATTTTTTTTTCTTCCTAATTCAAAATAGAAGCTTTTTTTACCGCTTGTTATAATTACATTATGCGTATTTTGCTTATAAAAAAAGTGTTGTGGTTTTTGGATTGGAGGTTTAACGACCACCGTGAGCAACTCAATGGGCTATAAGCAGTCGCTCGTTCCTAATTTGGGGGTCACTGGTTCCAGGGAAGGGAGAGAGCCAGTGCCGTAAGACAAACACAACATTCACGCCTCACCGGGATTCGAACCCGGACCCCTTTCGGACGAATGATCAGAGGCCATCGCTTAGACCACTGCGCCACCGAGGTGGCAGTGTTGTGGTTCACTTGTGTGTTTAAAACAACTCAACAGAAAACATTTAAGAAAGTAAGAAAGAAAACCAAATATATGGAAGGGGCCCACTGGAAAATGTTCCGGTAGGCCAATCCGCCCCTGCCAGAAACGTCTATAAAAAAACCCCAAAGGAATTCAGAGGGAAGGGAGATTAACTAGATTCTTTAAGTGAAACTAGAATTAAAGGTGTGTGATGTAGATGCTGCTACATCTCGCTGGATGGTGAACAGAGAAGCTATCGCAGAGGTCCAGGATTATCAGACTATGAAACAACCCTCTCGTCTAGTTGTCAGCCCCAACCTTTCACGGTTTGTGGAGGGTTTTATCAGGGTATGTCAATTTAATTTTTTGGTTAAGAGTATAGGAGTCATACTGAAGCTCTTGAAATACCCATTTATTTTACATATAACTTGAAGTAGGAATGTGAGAAAAAATTGCCAAAGCCTATTTGATTCTGGATTAAAAACTTTTTTTTTAAATCCAATTTCTCTTGATCTAGTGTACTGATTTCAAGAAGGGGGCTCCAAACAGTTCAGGAGATGAGAATTTTCTGATACCTGCACTGGATATGTTAATCTAGTGGTAGCTCTGACATGTTTTAGTAGGTGAAGATATAAGAAAAGGAAAAGAAATATTCGTTGTACACTGGGTTGTAAGTACGTATGTACAATGCATATCATTTAACTACTAAGTAAGATGATAAATCCTTACATAAACAAACACATTCCAGGTTTTATAGATGTTTTTTTAATAATAATTACAAGTCCTATAAGTTGTTTACGCTTTCCAACTGTAGGTTGAAGAAGCGTATATGCTCCAGCTTTGTCTATCCGTCCGTCCGCACGATAACTGGCGTAAAAATGGGTCGATTTCAATGAAATTTTAGTATGTGGTAGGGGACCACCCGGTGACAAACCTATTGAAAATGGGACAAATGGGGTCAAAGGTCACGACGTAGGAGCGGCATCATTCCACTACCCTTATGAGTCATAACTTGCGTAAATATGATTAGATTTCAATGAAAGTTTACTATGTGGTAGGAGACCACCTAGGGACGAACCCTATTGAAAATGGGACAAATGGGGTCAAAGGTCACGACGTAGGAGCGGGATCATTCCATTACCCTTATGCGTCATAACTTGCACAAATATGGTCGATTTCAATGAAAGTTTACTATGTGGTAGGAGACGAACCCTATTCAAAATGGGTGTAGTGGGGTCAAAGGTCAGGACATAAGATCGGGATGCATTCCATTGCCCTTATGCATCATAATGTGCGTAAAAATGGTTCGATTTCGATGAAATTTCAGTATGTAGTACGGGACCACCTGGGGACGAACCCTATTGAAAATGGACGAAATGTGGTCAAAGGTCAGGACATAGGATTGCGATCCATTCCATTGTCCTTATCCCATAATATTAAGGTGGACGTCAAGTAATTTTGCTTCCTATACTTCCAATGGAAAAACTTTTGTACACATTTCCTTCACAATTAATGTGTTCCCAAGGATGAAAATTTGAACATCGATTAAAATAACTTCATATTATAACTTGGGAAACTTAATATTTTCTAAAACATAACCATAATTATATTAAAAATCAATAACTTTTCCTTTGGTGGTGTTGAAACCAGAGAAAAGATGGCGCGACCTGTACTTTGATGACGTCAGTAGACAAACAAATGTTGAATTGCATAATTATGGTTATGTTTTAGAAAATATTAAGTATTGCAAGTTATAAAATGAAGATATTTTAATCGTTGTTCAAATTTTCATCCTTGGGAACGCATTAATTGTGAAGAAAATGTGTACAAAAGTTTTTCCATTGGAAGTATAGGAAGCAAAGTTACTTGACGTCCACCTTAAAGTAGCAATTCTTGTATGTATGCATGTACATTTTATTTTGAAAACGGCTCTAAGAATTTTGATGAAAGTCGTTAACCTACCGTTTTCTGGTACTAGAAATCGATTTAGCTTGATCTCGACTTTAGAAGAATTCGTTTAGTGGGTTAAATAACCACCCCGAATTATAACGTTTTTAGTGATGGCGTTGTGCCATTAATGTTACCAATGCTTAGAAATCTTATGACATCACAACTCGCGTTTGAGAATGTTGGCGCGCAATCATGCCATCTATCTCATTACGTCACACGTTGTTTGTGGATCCTATTAAAGATTTATGACGTCACACCTTGCTAGCAGATGGTCGCGATTCCCATCTGCCTCATTACATCATGCGTTGTGTGCATATGTCCGTCAACACGATAACTCGCGTAACAACCGTTGGATTTCGATGAAATTTTAGTATCTGGTAGGGGATCACCTGGGAAGGAACCCTATTTAAAGTGAACGAAATGGGGTCAAAGGTCAGTTCATAGGAGAGGGATCCATTCCACTGCTGTTATGCGCCATAACTAACATAAAAAAGGTTCGATTTCGATGAAATTTTAGTATGTGGTAGGGGACCACCTGGCGACAAACCTTATTGAAAATGGGCGAAATGGGGTCAAAGGTTAAGACACAGGAGCGGGATCTATTCCATAGCCCTTATGCATCATAACTTACGTAAAAATGCTTCGATTGCAACAAAACTTTATCATGTTATTTCGGAGGTATACCAAGCTGGTTCTGTTGAATATCATCGAAATGGGATTAAAGGTCAGGGCACAGGAACGAGATTTATTCCACAGACATTATTCTCATAACTTGAGTGATAACTTGAGTAATGATTTCTGTAATGTTGGAAAGCGTATTATAATCAATGCATTGCATGATTTTACCAACTTGTTTTTAATAACAATGTCAACTGGCTTTTAGGTTTGTTCAATTTGCCATTGCTGTTGACAAGAATAAAATCATCAGGTTTATCAACTGTGTGAGGGCTCCAGCATCCAGGCACCCATTAAAACTCATCGGGTTGATGTGATCCTAAATGTTTTATTTCCAACTGTAGTTTGAAATCCATTGTGCTGAACTCATTCAGTAAAACATCTACTTTGTTCATTGTAAAAATGAAAATCTAATACCATAATTGTGTTCACACTTAACAGAGCCACTTACATCTTGGAAAACAAAAGCATAGTATTTCAACCAGAAATCTGGTTACAACACGTGAGTGACAGGGAGGGAGGGAGAGGGGAGACAGAGAGAGAACTGTCAGCAGTATTTTTAGGAGAAAATTACATGATAATTTTTTTGAAATATATGCCTTCTAGGTGTAAGAAAATTGAATGTTCCTGAAGTGTTGTTAAACCTGTGTTAAAACTTGGTACATATACTATGGAAAACATATATGTACAGGGACCAATTTATATTTTGACTTAGAAATCGATCAGAAAAGGCTACTATTCATTTTTAAGTGCATTATTACAAAAACTTGGAAATATTCTAGTTGGATAATGCTTACCTAGGCATTCCGTTTCTAGCGATGATCAACACATCAACGACCATTTAAAGAGGGGGGGTATATATAAAAAAAATAGTGAAACATAGATGGCATCGGCTAGGCTTGATTAAGAAAAGTATCTAATACAGCGTATCCGACGAATGGCAACATGGGGTAACGGACTCCATTGACGAGAAATCAACCACGAACATCGGTGGAAAAGTCGTCATGCTCCTGAGGATGCCCAAAGACTGGGTGAAAAATTTAGAGCATTAATAATAACGATAAAGAATTTATGTTGTTGAATCCTAAAGTGAAGATCTACTGAATCTACCCAAAGTAAGCAGTGTGTTGGATATGAATGGTAGCTACACATACATCGGACAATAGCTTCAACGAAGACCTGAAACGTGCGATAAAAGTGAATCATCGCTAGAAACGGAATGCCTAGGTAAGCATTATCCAACTAGAATATTTCCAAATATGTACAGGGTTCAAATTCTTTGGTGGCCCACAACCAAAAATATCAAGTTCATAACCAAAATCAAAATGATGTTGGTCTGATGGACAGTTACTTTTTTCAAGTAATGTAATTTATTTCAGGAGAGAGAAAGAAACAGCCGTGTAACTTGTCTTTTTTTCTGTAAAGGTAAGTTGCGAAATACTTTATTTTTTGTCTGTGGTAAATAGTGAATGTACAATATATACAGGGTTCTTAGGAAACTCCGCTTAAACCGCGTAACTTTTAAACCGCGTTATCGTATCGCCACGGAAGTAACATGTACCTATAGGAAAGTGACCATGCGCAATCGATTGGATGTGCTCGTAGTGCCACTAGTGGTGAAATATGGAACTTAGCAAAACTAACTCAGAAACCAAGAGACATGCGCTAAAAAGTCCAATTACAAAATGAAAGAGCGGTGTTTAATCAGTACAAAAACGACACTTGGTTCAACAGAAACGCTTACAGAAAAGACAAGAAAATGCGAACAAAGCATCAGATGTCCAGCTGCTAGCACACAACAGAAAAATGGTTACGTGATATACGACGTAGTTATGCTAATTTCAAGTTTGACGTAAAATGACGTCAAACAGCTGAAGAGCTATAAATGATGGGTGCGAATTGAGCGTGAATCAGAGTATGAAGTCAGCAGGGCTATCTTTCTGAATGACAAGTACTGTGATATGGTCTTGCTGTACTGCGAATATCAGCAGAATGCAAAAAAGGCTGTGAGGTTATACAGAGTACGGTTTCCCACTCGTCAGCATTCAGCTGCACAGACAATTGCCAAAGTTGTTCGGCACCTACGAGAAACAGGAAGCGCTACTGAGAGTCATTGCTCCGGTCATCCCATTAGTGCCGGTGTGCGAGTACATCCAGCGGATGTTTTGGGATATGTTCTTGCAAATCCCCAAAGTAGTACGACGGCAGTGAGCCGTGCGTGTGGATTATCGACATCACGGGTGTGGCAAATCTTGAACGAACATGGTGCGCAACCCTACCGTGATGCTGTCGTGCAAAACCTGATGACTGGAAACCTTCAAAGGTGGTACGACTTTTGCAACTTAGTCTTGAACACCTTACAGGAAAAGCCGTGGTTTGTGGACAACATCCTATGGACTGATGAGTCAACATTTACAAAGGGCGGGATCAACAATCACCAGAACTCCAACTACTGGGATGTGAGAAATCCACACATGACGACATAAGCATGCCATCAAATATGCTGGTCACTTAATGTGTGGTGTGGAATGTTGCAAACATCTGTAATTGGACCTGTGCCCATTGAGGGAAATTTAACAGGTCAGCGTTACTTGCAGCTGTTATGTGGTCAGTAAGCGATTGGTTGGATGATGTTCCTTTGAATATGTTACCACACATATGGTTTCTTAAACATAATATCTAACATACTGTTTACCTGATTTTGCACGTTGTTGCTCTGTGAGGCACGTGCTCCCGGCCCGAGAGGTCTTAATGTTACAAATTTTTGGTTAGTTATAAAAAAATTTGAAATAAAACAATTAGGTTATATATCTTCAGTTCTACATTCATTTATTTGTACAATCAAACGTTTCAAATTTACTATTAATTAAAAGATTTTAGTAGAAAGAGTTATACTCATCGGGTCAGGAGACATCTCACAAGGGGTTCGTTGTCACCACATTACGGAGAGCGCTTTCGACACGGTCGGTGTGTCATCGTCGGGCCTTCTACATCTACACAAGGGTTTCCTAGCGTGTGTGTAGCTGCTGGAGTTGCTTGTCGAGAAAATGATGGCGACACATGAGAAGCAATCACCTAACACATACAAACCGCAAAACTTTCACTTCATTTTCCCGACAAGCAACTCCAGCGGCTACACACATGCGAGGAAACCCTCGTGTAGATGTAGAAGGCCCAACGATGACACACCGACCGTGTCGAAAGTGCTCGCCGTAACGTGGTGATGACGAACCCCTTGTGAGACGTCTCCTGATCCGATGAGTATAACTCTTTCTACTGAAATCTTTTAATTAATAGTAAATTTAAAATGTTTGATTGTACGAATGAATAAATGTAGAACTGAAAATATATAACCTAATTGTTTTATTTCAAATTTCTTTATAACTAACCAAAAACCTGTAACATTAAGACCTCTCAGGCCAGGAGCACGTGCCTCACAGAGCAACAACGTGCAAAATACTTTGACAATATCAGGTAAACAATACCTTAGATATTATGTGTAATGAATCAAAAGCACGTTTATAGCATAAGGCAACCCTTAAGGTTGCCTCATGAATTACATATTACATATGGTTTCAACACGATGGCTGTCTTTCCCACAAAATCTTTCCAGTTTGCTCGTTCTTATCTTGCACGTTCGGCAACAATATTATTCGGTATGGTGGTTGTACGGAATGGCTGCCACGGTCACCCGACCAAACACCGATGGACTTCTTTTGGATATACCTGAAAGATCGAGTGTACTCTATGGAACCTTCTACCGTGGTAGATTTAAAGGAACACATCATCAGGGCCTGTAATTCTGTAACCCCTGCGATGCTGCATGATGTTCGAGATGCATTTCTGTCCCGAGTCCAGATGTGCATCATCGCTGATGGTGCACACTTCGAACGATGTGTACGGTAGACTACTCGCCAGATTAGTTGCACTTGTACTACATGAACCGTGTGTTGTGTCTGTGTTGTTTTGTGTGTAATTTAAAGTTTACTACTGTAACATGTCTTGTCTGTAAGTGTTTCTGTTGAACCAAGTAGCGCTTTATACTAATTAAACACCGGTGTTTCATTTTGTTTCATATTTCACTACTAGGGGCACTACAAGCACTTCCAATCGATTGAGCATGGTCACTTTCCTATGGTACGATACGCAGTTTAAAAGTTAAGAGGGGGGTAAACAGACTTTCCTAAGAACCCTGTATATACTGTATATATAACTTATTAGTTATTACTATCCTCTTAAAAGTTCAGTGGGCAGAAATTGTGTAGTCTGTATGCATTGGTAAGAGGGAAAAAAACCCCTAAATAAAATGTAAAATATGTTAAAAGTGAGCAGCTTCAAGCAAGTGCAAAAAGTTAGGCAGCGAACCGAGGCTAGAAAAATTTCAAAATTGTAACACACCTGGTCGGGCGTGTTATCGAAAAACAATTCATACATTCTTGAATACACACACAGTGCCACTGTTCCTAGATTTTTCAGAAACAATATAAGAAACAAAGTACGAGTACTTTTTAACTGCATTTCATGACTTGTCTCCCAGCAATGAAATTTGAATTCACCTGTATTTCACTGCATTTCATAAATTGCACCCAGCAATGAAATATGAACTCACCTAATCAAATCAACACACACAAATGCTTATGTTCAACCTGAACCCTTTTGATTTTTGTAAAACTTGAACTTACAGGCTTTATTAAGAAACTAATCAGTGCAAAATTTCAGCTTCCTACATACAATAGTACTTCTATAGTTATAGGACTTGGAAACTTACAAAGAAGGCATTTTTCTGTCTCCCACACCTATCACAAATGACGATAACTGTACTTAGTTAATAATGAGGAACTATATACCAACTATGTATTAAGTGTACAAATAAGTTTTAAAATGTTTTTTGAGTGATGCATACTGCTAATTTACATATCCAACATTCCCCCGCATTGTTGTCATGTGACCGTAACTGGTCCAGAGTATAAAATGTGACACAGAAGTTTGCCCAACAGTCAAACGCACTTGTACATCGGTAAGTGAAAGATGACAAGCGATACTGCATTTGTTACAAATTTCGCCAAGGAAAAAGTGCTGCAAAAGCATGTGCATTGATCTGTTCTGTTCCGGGGAGGATATTCTATCGAAAAGCACATGTAAGTTTTGGTTTAGACAGTTTAAAGCAAGTGATTTTGATGTTAGTGATCGAGAACGTAGCGGCGCCTCACAGAAGGTTGCACATGAGGAACTGCAAGCATTGCTGGATGAAGATTTGTCTCAAGCACAAAAATAACTAGTTGAACAACTGGTGGTAACTTAACAAACCATTTCCAATAGTTTATGTGCAATGGGAAAGATTCAGAAGGAAGGAAAATGGGTGCCACATGACCTCAGCCAAAGGAACAAGGATGAGCATGTCATGAAGTGTTTGAATCTGTTGAATAAACAACACAGAAAGTCTTTTCTGTGGAAAATCGTTATAGGTGCTGAAAAAAGGATATGGTACGACAATCTCAAACACAAAAAACACTAGGTAGACCCCGATGAAGCAACGATTTCGACACTGAAACGCAATATTCACTCCAAGTAAGTTCTGCTGTGCATCTGGTGGGATATGAAGGGACGTGCTCTATTATGAATTATTGGAACAGGGTCAAACTGCTACCGCTGATTGCTACAAGCAACAATTACTGCAATTGAACCAGGAAATCTGACGGAAACGTCCATTCACAGGCAAAGGATAGCGTCCCGTGAAATTACTGCATGACAACGCTAGGCCGCATGTCGCGAAATTGGTCAAGGAAACGTTATTGACGCTTGGCTGGGAAGTTTTGAAGCACCCGGCGTATAGTCCCGACATAGCCACTTCAGACTATCATTATCCTGATCGAGATACAACATGGTTTGTCTGCTGTATGAATCCGGACATATGACGAAGTGCAAAAATGGGTTGACAAATTCATCGTATCACACAACGAAGTATTCCTCATGGCTGGAATCTATTAGTTGCCTGACCGATGGCAGAAGGTGAAAGATAATGACGGCACATATTTTGATTCGTAAAGGTATTGTTGTTTTCTCTCAAATTATATGATGCGTTGCCTTAAAACGCTTTAAAACTTATTAGTACACCTAACAGAAAATAGTAAAACTACACCAGTAATACGAATTATTGGTGTACGAATATATAAAGAAATGTTTCTAAGCTTTCGCACATCAACCACATGGATTTTTCAAGGAAGATGGATAGAAACTGATTACCTACCTTGAAAAAGCCATCTGGTTGATGTGTAAAAGCTTGGAAATGTTTATTTATATATTCTTTCACCAATAAATATGATTACTATTTTCTACATACACTTAGTTGGTCAACAGAGTGCATATTGGGACCATTCAAAAGCTCATTACATGAACTTTCTTTTGAGATATCATACCATCATATTATAGGCAATTTAGTTTTCAAGGTCATCTATTTTGACTTTCAATCTTTAAAAACTACACCTCATTAATTTTATTAAATAAAGCAGAAGGAAGGAGCCTCTCAGTAGTAAGAAAGTTGATTGGGAAATAAAAAAACTACTTTTTAAAAACTTTTTGTTCTATAAAGAGCTAGAAATTTTACATGTCTGATTAGGCAAGTACAAAAAAAGAAAGGTACATGCCCCAGGCAATATAATTTTTGTGTTCTGCAATCCAGCCAATTAATTTATTAATAAGAATCTCCATTGCACTATGGGAACATTGCAAGGAGAGTACGGTAACCCTCTCTTCAGTGTAATAAATTCAGGAAAAGAAAATGCATTGTTCCAGTGGCAGACTGGGGAGCATCAGTTTAAAAAGTGGCAGCCCAGGTTACTGTAGTGTTTGCAGGGAAAAACATCTAAAAAGTTACATGCCAGGTTGGGCATGTGCAGAAATTATTTATCTGCTTAGGTAGTAAAAGGTAGATGCCCAGGAAAATTTATCTTTCAAGTTAACAAATTAGTAACCTCATTTCTTTTAAAAAGTGGTGTAGTGGGACTGGAGCACTGTTCTGGTACTTTTTTTCTAGTCAACATGCATTCTGGTTAACCCCAACATATCATAATTTGTTTTCTTTTTAAAATGTGAATATCTTATAATTCTTTTCCAATAAAAAGAAAAAATGCAACAGAAAAACTGCACATTTAGTGGAATTAATGTCCCACGTTTGTTTGAAGGCAGAGTTAGTCTCTAAATTCATTCTCACTAGGCAGTACCTTGAAACTCCTTTTATACTGATCTCAAGAACGTTGAGGTGGGGATATTGCAGAGAGGAAATTATTGTAATTGAGAATTCAATTAATCTAGACATTATTAAGAAGTCTAGTTGTGAGTCTCAGTGAATTTAGTCCACTTACGAGTGCCCCTTAATTACGCTAGAAGCAGAGATTATTTTTCTCTCTGGAGCTTTAGGCCTGTTTTACACAGGTGAAAAAAATCTGTACATAGCAATAAATCTCCACGCTGTTCTACCATTCGTTTTCAGGCGTCCTATAGAATTGTCCATGCTGTACCCAAACTGCCCCTATCCAAATATCTCAAAAACTAAGACTCCCAGTAATAAGTGGCTTTCACCATTGCACTCAAAATTAGTTTTCACTTCCAATGATATGTTACTCGATAACACAAGGTTGCTTTTAGTTTTTGCACCCCAAAATGGCCCCATTTGTGGGGCTACTTTTTTAACCATATTTTTAACAACGAAATCCTGTTCCTTGAATGCCAAAGCGTGTAAATCTGGAATTCTGATTTCGACAGATCGTTACACTTTCTTATACCGTAATTTTCGTCGCATAATCCGTGGATTATCTGCTAAAAAAGTTAAAAGTATATGTCCTGCGTATTATACGCCGATGCAGATAATACGCCGATTTAAAAAAATTTTTTACGACCCTTCGATTTAAAAAAAAATCTGCAGCGTAATTGTGCAGGGAAGGGGTATAATTGGAAAAGGAACTCCCACGGAAGAATTTTCCTCAGTTCAGGAGTTCATACAAAGCAGGGAGCAGGGGGAGGAATGTTTTAATGAAAAATCGGGAAAGTTGTGGGGAGGGACGGCAAGGTCATTTTGTATTGTTGAGAAGACCGTGCAGTCTCTGTTTTTCACAAAGAGCCAAAGAAGTATGCACAGCGCTTGCTAAACGAACCTATGCGTTCCTCCTTTCGGAACTCATGTGCGCTGCCTTGTGTTTGTTTGTCTTTCGCCGTTTTGACCCCATCATCGGTGCTGATATTTTTCATCATGTTTTTGAAAAGGAAACGTTTTAGTTACACTGCCGAATTTAAACTTGAAGTGGTGGACACAATTGTGAACTATCGCGCAGTAACATGAAATGATCATGTCACTGCGCAATAGTTTTGAGGTCAGAAAACAATCGCACGGTAACAGGCGGAAAGCCTTGTGCCGCGGTTTAAGACGTAAACAAATCCGTAGGTAAATTCCACCGGAGAATTCATGGAAGTTTTTTTATTGGCTCACATATAAGCCGATTCCCCGACTCTGAAAGCAGGATTTCCTCCAAAAACTTTCGACTTATATGCGCGTACATACGGTATTTCTATGACTTGTTCTGTATCAGCCTTTTGTCATTGGCAAGGTGTAATGCAATACTTTGGAGCTGCATCAGCGTGATCTATGGATGCTACACCCTTTATCTGTCTGGAGATAAAAATATGAAAAAGTAACCTTTAAAAATGAATTTCTTCATTTAATAAAATCGTTTTTTTTTTCTTTTACTTCTTTGGACTCATGGGTCATTTATGTGACCAACTTTTCTGTCAAAAATTCCACTTCCGGTTCAACATCTACGATGTGCAGATTATACAGCGATTTCTTTTCTGAATGTCACAGTCTGCGGATAATATGAAGGAAAAATTTTCTTTAATGTGAATTTCGCGGTCTGCAGATTATACGACGAAAATTACAGTACTATAAATCCACTGCTGGATGAAGGTCTACCCAAGTTTCTTCCACAAAGGTCTATCTTGCACCACTTTTCTCCATGTCACTCCCACATGCTTTCGAATTTCATCCACCCATGTCCCAAGTGATCTTCTTCTGGGTCTTTTACTGTCTCTTAGAATCCAGTCTAGAATTTTAGTTGTCCATCAGTGGTTGGTTCTTCTGGCAGGCCTGCCAACCTCTCAGAACCAAAAAACGTAACATTCACAGGGTTCATACACTTTTGGGGGAAAAAAATTCAAGGACTTTCCAGGCCTTTTTCAGGACAAAAAAAAAAAAAAAAAAAAATATATATATATATATATATATATATATATATATATATATATATATATATATATATACTTAAGAGCAAAACTGAAGACTGAGGAAATACTTTAGAATTTAAAACGAAGGTTGCAAAATAACCTGAAAATCAGAACGCGCAACGCAGCAGTTTTGAAAATTCAGAATTCACATTCTAAAAAGAAGATACGGAGGACATGACATATATATATTTTTTAAACTATTTTAGGTGGGAATGTTACTTGCATCTATGGCCTTGCAGAAACCCATTTCCAACTAGGTCTTTGTGGAAGTGAGAAAATGCAGAGTTTTTGCTGGTCCTTGATAAAGCCAAGGCTCAGTATTCTCGACACCTTCTACATTCAGTTTTTTTTTTTTTTTTTTTTTTATCTTTTCTCCTTTTACTCACACAGGTAGATACATAACCTTTTCTATGTTGTACTAGGTGTGAGTTAAAATTATATTTGTATTTTTTTGCTTAGGTATCTTCTTTTTAGAATATATATATATATCATCATCATCATCATCATTGTCAACCATTATCAATCCACTGCTGGACGAAGGTCTCCCCAAGTTTCCTCCACAACGGTCTGTCTTGTGCCAGTCTCCTCCAGTCTGTCTTGTGCCAGTCTGTCACTCCCGCATATTTACGAATTTCATCCACCCATCTCCCATGTGGCCTTTTTCTGGGTCTTTTCCTGTCCCTTGGAATCCAATCTAAAATTTCGGCTGTCCATCTATGGTCTGTCCTTCTGGCAGTATGTCCAGCCCATTGCCATTTCAGGGATTTAACTCTGATCATGATGTCTTCCACTCTCGTCATTTTTCGGATCCACGAGTTCCTCTTCTTATCTCTCCTGGTTATACCAAGCATGCACCTCTCCATGCTTCTTTGAGTTGTCTGCAGCTTTTGTATGTCTCTTTTAGTTAAGGTCCACGTCTCTGCACCATACGTAAGCACTGGAAGGATGCATTGATCAAACACTTTTCTTTTAAGACATAATGGCATATTGCTCTTGAAAATTATGCTGTTTCTTCCAAAAGCTCTCCAGGCAAGTTTTGTACGCCGATTAATTTCTTCATCAATGTGACCCTCACTTGATATCTGCTGTCCAAGATAAACATACGTATCTGTTATCTCCAGTTTTTCTCCATCAATCGATAAATCTTCATTTCTTGTAAAAGCATTGAACATCACTTTTGTCTTCTGAAAGTTCATTTTTAATCCCACTTCTTTACTCTTGTCAGCAAGTTCCTGGATCATACTCTGCAGCTCTGATGGGGTAGTTGCAAAAATGACTACGTCATCAGCAAAACGAAGGTGGGTTAGATAATCTCCATTAATCTTTATCCCTTTGTTTTCCCAGTTCAGTGATTGAAAGACATTTTCCAATGTGGCATTAAAGAGCTTCGGAGATATGGTGTCACCTTGTCTCACTCCCTTTCCAATTTTTATGTGTGTTGTATTTTCAAACAGCCGAATCTTTGCACTTGCATTTTCATAGATGTTATTAATAATATTAATGTATGCATCTTCAATACCACAGGATTTCAGAGCCATTGCAACTGCTGATGGTTTCACCGAATCAAAGGCTTTTTCATAATCGATAAAAGCCATGCACAATGGAAGTTCATATTCCCTCGCTCTTTCAATCAGTTCTCTCAGTACGTGGATATGATCTATTGTGCTGTAGCCACTCCTGAATCCAGCTTGTTCTCTCGGTTGAGCCATGTCCAGTGTTACCTTCAAGCGGTGTGAAAGAACTTTAGTGAAGATTTTATAAACCACTGATAGGAGGCTGATAGGTCTGTAGTTCCTGAGATCCTCAATGTCACCTTTTTTATGTAGCAGGATCATTGTAGCATTGTTCCAATCCTCAGGAATCTTCCCTTCATTAAGGCGTCGAGTGAAAATTTGGGCGAGTACTGTTTCAATTTCTCCACTTGCTTCTTGTATGATGTCTATAGTAATTCCATCTTCTCCTGGAGCTTTCCCTCGCTTCATGTTCTTGATTGCATGAGCAACTTCTGCTGGGAGGACTGGAAGAACTCTGGTACCTTTCATGATGTCTGGAGTACATGTATCATCCCTTTCATATAATTTGGAGTAGAAATCTTTCACTCTTGTCAAATTTCACCTCTATTTCTTGTTATAGAACCATCTTCTTTTCTCAGAGCCATAATCTGTTTTCTTCCCTTACTGAGATGTCCCTTTGCTATCTTAAGGCTTTGGTTGTTTTCAATTGCTTTCCTCACTAGCTCACATATATATATATATATATATATATATATATATGGATGTAAGGTCAGGTGATGCGTAACATCACAGCCTCTCCTTGACAAATGTCAACCCCGCCTTCTCGTGGTGCATCCTGTTCCCACTAAAGGGGCTCTGACGACCGCAAATAGCGGTATAACTATACCATCGGGATCAGAGGAAATGCTATCCCACACTCACCAACCCGCTTGGCCAGCGTGGTGAGTTATGGCCAAACACCTCCAAAATGACTCTACAACTTAAATCTTGGCCCTCAGTCTCCGGCAGCTGGAATGTACCTGGCCAAGGCAGCGGCCAGTGCGACATGAAGGCAGAGGGTGCTAAGAATCCCCGGAGGACCGGACTAGGCTGCCATTTGATGCTGACCTTGGCTACCTACAACGCACGCTCCCTATCTTCTGATTCAAGGCTTCTTGAATTGGAAGAGGAACTACAAAGGATCAAGTGGGACATCGTCGGGCTGAGTGAGGTAAGGAGAAAAGGAGAAGATCTCATTGAACTGAAAAGTGGACATCTCTTCTATTATCGTGGGACAGATACTGGCAGAACTAGTGGTGTTGGATTTATAATAAACAAGAAACTGAAGGATAAAGTGGTAGAAGTTGAAAGTTCCTCGGACAGAGCTGCACGACTCGTTATCCAACTATCGAGAAGATACCAGGCTCAGATTATTCAAACTTATGCACCCACCACAAGTCATCCTGAAGAAGAAATTGAAGAATTTTATGAGGAAATTCGTCATCTAAATAATAAAGGTAAGCAGCACTTGAAGATAATTATGGGAGATTTCAATGCAAAAATAGGGCACCGGCAACAGAATGAAACTTCAGTAGGTAAATTCGGTCATGGCAACAGAAACCAGCGTGGAAATACTCTCGTTGAGTTTGCAGAGGCAGAAGGATTTTTCATCTTGAATTCCTTCTTCAAGAAAAAGCCACACAGGAAATGGACATGGAGACATCCAATTGGGACGACAAGTGAAATTGATTTTATTATGTGTAACAAAAAATTCATCATCGAAGACTGCAGTGTGCTAAACAAGTTCAACACAGGTAGTGACCATAGATTGGTGAGATGTAAGATGCACCTCAACACTAAACTGGAACGTGGCAAGCTCATAAGACAAACAAAATGTATTGACATAACCAACCTTAAAAAACACCATAATACTTTCAAGTTGGAACTGAAGAACAGATTCTCTGCTTTAGAAGGCCTAACATCGGAAGAAGTGGATATTTCAGAAGTTAACAGAAAAGTAACCAAAGCTCTTATGGAAACAGCAACAAAATTAGCTGGGTCTAAGAACAAGTTGCATGTAAACAAATTATCAGGAAAAACCAAAATGTTGATGCAAAAAAGAAGAGAGATGAGGACAACTAAAGAAGATGTGACTTCCAAAGTGGAATATATAGAGCTATGTAAGACAGCACGAAAAAGTATCACTGAAGACGTAAGAAAATTCAACTGTGAGCTAGTGAGGAAAGCAATTGAAAACAACCAAAGCCTAAAGATAGCAAAGGGACATCTCAGTAAGGGAAGAAAACAGATTATGGCTCTGAGAAAAGAAGATGGTTCTATAACAAGAAATAGAGGTGAAATTTTGACAAGAGTGAAAGATTTCTACTCCAAATTATATGAAAGGGATGATACATGTACTCCAGACATCATGAAAGGTACCAGAGTTCTTCCAGTCCTCCCAGCAGAAGTTGCACATGCAATCAAGAACATGAAGCGGGGGAAAGCTCCAGGAGAAGATGGAATTACTATAGACATCATACAAGAAGCAAGTGGAGAAATTGAAACAGTACTCGCCCAAATTTTCACTCGATGCCTTAATGAAGGGAAGATTCCTGAGGATTGGAACAATGCTACAATGATCCTGCTACATAAAAAAGGTGACATTGAGGATCTCAGGAACTACAGACCTATCAGCCTCCTATCAGTGGTTTATAAAATCTTCACTAAAGTTCTTTCACACCGCTTGAAGGTAACACTGGACATGGCTCAACCGAGAGAACAAGCTGGATTCAGGAGTGGCTACAGCACAATAGATCATATCCACGTACTGAGAGAACTAATTGAAAGGGCGAGGGAATATGAACTTCCATTGTGCATGGCTTTTATCGATTATGAAAAAGCCTTTGATTCGGTGAAACCATCAGCAGTTACCACGGCTCTGAAATCCTGCGGTATTGAAGATGCATACATTAATATTATTAATAACATCTATGAAAATGCAAGTGCAAAGATTCGGCTGTTTGAAAATACAACACACATAAAAATTGGAAAGGGAGTGAGACAAGGGGACACCATATCTCCGAAGCTCTTTAATGCCACATTGGAAAATGTCTTTCAATCACTGAACTGGGAAAACAAAGGGATAAAGATTAATGGAGATTATCTAACCCACCTTCGTTTTGCTGATGACGTAGTCATTTTTGCAACTACCCCATCAGAGCTGCAGAGTATGATCCAGGAACTTGCTGACAAGAGTAAAGAAGTGGGATTAAAAATGAACTTTCAGAAGACAAAAGTGATGTTCAATGCTTTTACAAGAAATGAAGATTTATCGATTGATGGAGAAAAACTGGAGATAACAGATACGTATGTTTATCTTGGACAGCAGATATCAAGTGAGGGTCACATTGATGAAGAAATTAATCGGCGTACAAAACTTGCCTGGAGAGCTTTTGGAAGAAACAGCATAATTTTCAAGAGCAATATGCCATTATGTCTTAAAAGAAAAGTGTTTGATCAATGCATCCTTCCAGTGCTTACGTATGGTGCAGAGACGTGGACCTTAACTAAAAGAGACATACAAAGGCTGCAGACAACTCAAAGAAGCATGGAGAGGTGCATGCTTGGTATAACCAGGAGAGATAAGAAGAGGAACTCGTGGATCCGAAAAATGACAAGAGTGGAAGACATCATGATCAGAGTTAAATCCCTGAAATGGCAATGGGCTGGACATACTGCCAGAAGGACAGACCATAGATGGACAGCCGAAATTTTAGATTGGATTCCAAGGGACAGGAAAAGACCCAGAAAAAGACCACATGGGAGATGGGTGGATGAAATTCGTAAATATGCGGGAGTGACATGGAGGAGACTGGCACAAGACAGACCGTTGTGGAGGAAACTTGGGGAGACCTTCGTCCAGCAGTGGATTGATAATGGTTGACAATGATGATGATGATGATGATATATATATATATATTCCAGGATGATTATTACGCTTTACAGTATCATGGCCAAATTATTTTTTAAAAGCAATTTTGGTTTTAAGTAATAAAAATGATGAAATATGTAAATGGATTAGTGTGCTTTTTTACTCATTACATTTCTTGTTAATGTTCTTAATTGGAGAATTGCCCAATAATGCAAAACTGAATCATTGTGGTACAATTATCACAAGGCCTATCTCAGAAAATCCTTTCCCTCAATTTGAAAATGATTAATACATCATTATTCTGCACTGTCTTCTCATGTAATCAGTCTATTATTGATAAAAGTTGAAATTCTCATAAAACAAAGCATGGGTAGATTCAGAATTTAAGAATTAGGAGGGCACACATCTGCCTAATCAGTTAAAATAAGAAATATAGAAGGAAACATGATATAAGTCTATGCCTGTTAGGAGAAGAATTGAGAATAATGGAAAAGCTGAAAATAGGTGAAAAATATTCTTTGTGGAAAAAGCTATGCTAAGAAAAAAGAGAGATAGCGAGGGAAAAAAAAAAAAAAAAAAAAAGGTTTCTTTCTTTGTGCCCCTAGTGGGAAATCTTTGCATCATTTAAAGAAGATAATGCTCCACATCTCTATTGTAGCAAATGGCATAGAGTAAAAGAAATTCCAACACAGCTACAAAGTGAAGTACAAAAACACCACCTCAGAGCAACAGAACTGTGAACTACAAAATTCCTCATATACTAGCCTAAAGGGTTCTACAAGGTAAGTGGCATCTGGTGTTGAAAGCATTTTTAAATCACACATGTAGAAACAGAGATATTAAGAAAGCAGATTAAAAATTGGCGACCCCAAGCGGTGAAATTGTGCATTATTTTAAAAAAGAAAATATGCACAGTTTTTGCATAGTTAGTAGTAGTATCTGACCAAAGAAAAGTTTTTCAATCAGACTTTTAGTCCTGCTGATATTGCTGTAAGTGGAAATGTGAACTCAAGCCCTCTGGTGGCAGACTTGTGCATTAAGAAAAGTTTGAAATTATATGAGAAATATTTCGCAGCGGAAATGCTATAAAAAAAAATTCAAATTGGACTTTTAGAAGCAGAGATATTGACAAAAACATAATATGTATCTACGTCACCTGGCGGAAAAAACATGCATTATTTTAAGAAGAAAGTATTCTCAATAAGGTCGTTCGTGTGAGCAGTATCAGTACACGAAAAAAAAAAAAAATTAAATCGAATTTTAAAGAGCTTAGATTTTGCTGCAAATATATCGAAGCAGAAATAAACACTTATGCCCCCCCCCCCCCCCCGGTGGCCAAACTATTATTTATTAACTATTAAAATTACATATGTCAGGGCTGGAAAAACAAGCTTCAGATCTAGGAGCTAGCTCCAAAATTTAGGAGCCAAGTGAAACGAAAGCAAATTTCAAAGTATCATGCACAAGAGCAATGCATGGTAATGATGTTGGAACAAAGAGTAATAATATATGTGTATTAAGCACTGCCTATTACCCAAACTACTTACTGGTAAATAAAATTCAAATTTGGTCTATAAATTTTAGGGTTCTATAGTTTTGATAAAAATCTAAACATAAAAAAGAATGTGACTCCCCCCACCCAAACAAACAGCTTTGAACCTCATCAATCTGAGATGAAAGTGAAACTATTTGGAAGAAAATATTAGCTAAAAACAATTGCGACCGTCAGCTTTTGGAGTGCCAACGTAATACGGCTTTGGAAATGAAGCAGAGGGCGTTAAAAAATATGTAAAGATGTGGTTTTAGAAAAAATAATAATAATCCAAGATCAAGCCATCTATCTGGAAGTAAAAAAGATTAATAAAAAAAAAGCGACTGTCAGCTTTCGAAATGCCGCATGGCAGCAGAAGCAGAAGGGAATGCTGCAAATGCTTGTAACAAATATAAATTTTGTAAAAAAAAAAAAAAAATCCCAGCAACAATCTTACTGAAATAAGCTATCTGAAGCCCCAAAACACAAAAACTGCAATCAGCTTCTGGAATGCCTTGAAATGCAACCTTGAAAAATGGAAGATGGATGATAAAAATGTGTAAAAATATGGTTTAAGGAAAAAAAAAAAAAAAAAAAAAAAAGGAAGAACAAAAAAATAAATAAAAAGACACCTTATCAATCAATCTAACTGAAAAAAAAAAGGAAGAAAAAGAAAAAGAAAGACACCTCATCAATCTATACTGAAGTGAAGCTATCTGGAAGCAAAAGGGGAAAAAAAAGTTGTGACGTCAACTTACAGAAAGCCGACAGCCGCAGAAACACTTTAAAAATATGGTATGGCTCTCGTAAAATTAAAAAAAAAAAAAAAAGAAATCACCTTAATTAAACTTTCAGTTTAATTACATTTTAGGCCTCCACGCAAAAAAAAAAAAAAAAGAAAAAAGAAGAGGAATTGCTACCATTAGCTTCCGAAATGTTTTTATGCCCTTTTAACCACCACACGCATCAAACGTGCATGGTGCGTTAAAAGTGCATAAAAATATCACGTCCGAGATTCAAAGCTCAAGAAAAGCAGTCATATCTCATCAAGTTGAAGCTATCTGTTTGAAAAATACGGAAGAATGAAAGTTAAAATAAAATGAGGAGGGGGGGGCATTTATCGATTATAGTTGTCTGCATGATCTATCGATTACAGCTTTACATCTTAAACAGGAGCCAACATTAAAACTGTGTGAAAATTTCCCTACCTTTGTTTTAAAATCTGAAGAAATCTTAAAAACAATTAATGTTAAGAAAATAGAAAAACAGTCTGCAAAACTTTCAGAGAATCTGCGACGGGCGTAGCCGCGTCTTGCTGTTTCTGCTCCTGGGCCTGGCACTTAAACCAAATAGTGTGATCTTAAATGCTTCCGCGATCTGACAGTTTATAGTCATGTGGCTCAGAGGATTTTATTGCATTTTTCTGCTTGCCATGGTTCAGGATAAAAGCAGACAGAATTTATAAATGCGATCAAAGCAGAAAATTTCAGAGTTTGATTTATTAAATTACGCTTTGTTGAAGTTACATTTTGCATCTATGAACTCAAAGTAAGGACTGCAAATCACAAAATTTGAAGTAAAAAAAAGTTGGGCGCCAGGACCAAATTTCTAGAAGCCCGGTAATTTTCAAGCCCTGTTATATGCAGAACATTTCCCATCAGGAGCTGTATCCGATACAGGAAGATTTTTTCAAATTGGAGTTTTAGAAGTAGATATATCGGGAAAAACACAATCTGCCTTAGCGTCTCCTAGTGAAAAGTCAATGAATTACTGGAAAGTTTTTGAAGATATATGAGAAACATTTTGCACACAAAACGCTATCCGGCAATGAAGGAATTTTTCAAATTGGACTCTTAGAAGCAGAGATATAGACAAAAATAAGATATACATCTACACCCTCTGATAGAGAAACCATGCATTATTTTAAGACGAAAATATTCCAAAAAGGTTTATCGGTGTGAGTGGTATAGATCCATGAAATAATTTTTTCAATCGAGATTTTAGAAGCTCAGATTTTGCCGCAAATACATCAGAAGCAGAAATTAACATTTATGCCCCTGGTAGCCACACCATTCTTTACCAAAAATTAGAAATTATATGCAAACATTTCCTATGAGGAGCTGTATCCGGTTCAGAAAGAATTTTTCAAATCAGAGTATTAGAAGCACAGAAATCGTGGAAAACATGATTTACTTTTACGCCCCTAGTGGAAAATCTTTGCGTAACTTGAAAAAGTGATTAGACCTAAAATAGTCTTCACCTTAAATGGAATCGAAAGGTAGAAGAATTTTTTCCAATTGGATGTTTAGAAGCAAATATATGGAATAAAATACATTTTGAATTTGAATTCGATATCTTCTGCACTTAAGCCCTCTAGCGGCGAAATTGTGCACGGTAAAATAAAAAAAAAAAAAAAAAAAAAAAAAAAGAAGTGCAAGGATCATTCATTTGCACATTTCAAGCTTCCCAATGCAGAAATTTTTTTAAAAATCAGACTAATAGTTGAAGAGCGGATGGAGGGACAGATGGGCAGGCGGACTAACCGGTAAAAGCACTTAGCACAATCTTTTTACAAAAGACTGCACTAAAACATATGTAACACTGATTTTCTGAAAGAAATTCCAACTTAAGCACTAATTTCATATTTCAAGGCTTTTCAAGACAGCTTTAATAAAAAACACCCTTTTTTTAAGGATATTCCAGGCCTTGAAAACACGTTATCATGATTTTCAGGGACTTTCCAGGTCTTCAAGCACGCGTGCGCACCCTGCACTCAGATAAAAAATAAATAAATCATAAAACGACGCTGATAATTTTTGATACCTATTTCAGCTATATTAATTCTTAACAGAGTTGGCAAGGTTTTGGACACGACGGTAAAAACCACGGCATTTACTGTACTGTCCGAAACCTCTGCCAGACAACCGTATGTAAAAAATTTCTAAAATATGTAAAAATACACAATAATATAAATAACCATATGAAAAAATTTTGAAATTGAAAACTATATATACATATACAGTTATATTAATTGTTTTTAGATTAATGTCCAACATTTTAATACAAATAGTATGACTTTTTGTTAAATTTTATTTATATACAGCCATTGATGACACACTATGTTACATTTAAAGAAATACAATTTGCACTAGGCTCAATATTGGGTTTAATTTAAAAAAAAAATGTACATTTGTTGTACTACAAAAAGTGAACAGTAATATGAAACTAATACATGAAAAGGAAAAGAAACCAGTTACCAACACTACAGAAAGATATTAGTGCGAAGTACAAGAGAAACGTTAATAATCCAGCGCAATTGGTCCTCTTAACATCCGATAACACATAACCAGTTTAGATGCTGTGTTTGTGCCAAGACGATTTTTGAGTTTTGAATGTATTACTACAAAGTTTGAAAACATTCTTTCAATTGATGCGGAACTTGCAGGGCACGAAAGTAGGAAAGCAATATGTTGTAGACAATCTTTTGAAAATCCTTTTAGTTTTAGTGATTTTTCTACTGCTGTCCACCATGTGACAGGAGTGATACTTCTTCCATATACAGTGAAGTAAGTAGGAGGAAATGGCTCAGCTTCAGCTTCATATGCAATCAAAAGGGAAATGCTGTTGGGATACCTGTTAATTAGCCATGAACGTGTACATTCTTTTTGAATGTTAGACAGACCTTCTCCTTTGTATTTTGGATTCAGGAAGTAGGCCAGGAAGAGGAAAGGTGTAATGGCTTGATCCATTCGTTTTGTAACTTCTTGGATGCGGGGCTGTAAACACTATTCTTTCAACAACATGAGCCATGTATGGCAGGCTTCATGAATGGTAGCATTATCTCTTTGCAAACAGTCCAGTGAATCGGCAACTGGCTTCAGTTGTTATAATGTATCTTTAGCCTGTTTATATAAATTACAATCATTTATAAGAGTGACTATGTCTCTGTCTATGTGATCTTCATGTTCCTTACCTATTTTTTGGTGTGCTGCTCTGTTGCGCAGAAAAGTTTCAATGCAAGTTATTTGACTCTTCCACCTTGTATCTCCCGGTAACTGGGGCTTCAGTGAATTAGGAATTTCATTAAGCAATGCACTAGGTACATGGTGGTTGCAGAAAAACTTTTGAACCTTCACAATGTTGTTTAGCACTGAAACTGGTGTTATATCCTGTCCCAGCAGGTTTAAATAATGGGCACTGCATTCATATACCACCACCCAGGAGCAGAAAGTACTCCCCCTTGCAGAACATTTTCTTTTTAATCTTAGATTTCAATGCCTTGCAGAATATATATCATCATCATCATCATCATCATTGTCAACCATTATCAATCCACTGCTGGACGAAGGTCTCCCCAAGTTTCCCCTACAACGGTCTGTCTTGTGCCAGTCTCCTCCATGTCAGTCCCGCATACTTTCGAATTTCATCCACCCATCTTCCATGTGGTCTTCTTCTGGGTCTTTTCCTGTCCCTTGGAATCCAATCTAAAATTTCGGCTGTCCATCAATGGTCTGTCCTTCTGGCAGTATGTTCAGCTCATTGCCATTTCAGGGATTTAACTCTGATCATGATGTCTTCCACTCTTGTCATTTTTCGGATCCACAAGTTCCTCTTCTTATCTCTCCTGGTTACACCAAGCATGCACCTCTCCATGCTTCTTTGAGTTGTCTGCAGCCTTTGTATGTCTCTTTTAGTTAAGGTCCACGTCTCTGCACCATACGTAAGCACAGGAAGGATGCATTGATCAAACACTTTTCTTTTAAGACATAATGGCATATTGCTCTTGAAAATTATGCTGTTTCTTCCAAAAACTCTCCAGACAAATTTTGTACGCCGATTAATTTCTTCGTCAATGTGACCCTCACTTGATATCTGCTGTCCAAGATAAACGTACGTGTCTGTTATCTCCAGCTTTTCTCCATCAATCGATAAATCTTCACTTCTTGTAAAAGCATTGAACATCACTTTTGTCTTCTGAAAATTCATTTTTAATCCCACTTCTATACTCTTGTCAGCAAGTTCCTGGATCATACTCTGCAGCTCTGATGGGGTAGTTGCAAAAATGACTACGTCATCAGCAAAACGAAGGTGGGTTAGATAATCTCCATTAATCTTTATCCCTTTGTTTTCCCAGTTCAGTGATTGAAAGACATTTTCCAATGTAGCATTAAAGAGCTTCGGAAATATGGTGTCACCTTGTCTCACTCCTTTTCCAATTTTTATGTGTGTTGTATTTTCAAATAGCCGAATCTTTGCACTTGCATTTTCATAGATGTTATTAATAATATTAATGTACGCATCTTCAATACCGCAAGATTTCAGAGCCATTGTAACTGCTATTGGTTTCACCGAATCGAAGGCTTTTTCATAATCGATAAAAGCCATGCACAATGGAAGTTCATATTCCCTCGCTCTTTCAATTAGTTCTCTCAGTACGTGGATATGATCTATTGTGCTGTAGCCACTCCTGAATCCAGCTTGTTCTCTCGGTTGAGCCATGTCCAGTGTTACCTTCAAGCGGTGTGAAAGAACTTTAGTGAAGATTTTATAAACCACTGATAGGAGGCTGATAGGTCTGTAGTTCTTGAGATCCTCAATGTCACCTTTTTTATGTAGCAGTATCATTGTAGCGTTGTTCCAATCCTCAGGAATCTTCTCTTCATCAAGGCATCGAGTGAAAATTTGGGCGAGTACTGTTTTGATTTCTCCACTCGCTTCTTGTATGATGTCTACAGTAATTCCATCTTCTCCTGGAGCTTTTCCCCGCTTCATGTTCTTGATTGCATGTGCAACTTCTGTTGAAAGGACTGGAAGAACTGTGGTACTGGTACTTTTCATGATGTCTGGAGTACATGTATCATCCCTTTCATATAATTTGGAATAGAAATCTTTCACTCTTGTCAAAATTTCACCTCTATTTCTTGTTACAGAACCATCTTCTTTTCTCAGTGCCATAATCTGTTTTCTTCCCTTACTGAGATGTCCCTTTGCTATCTTTAGGCTTTGGTTGTTTTCAATTGCTTTCCTCACTAGTTCACAGTTGAATTTCCTTACGTCTTCAGTGATACATTTTCATACTGTCTTGCATAGGTTTTCCACTTTGGAAGTCACATCTTCTTTAGTTGTCCTCATCTCTCTTCTTTTTTGCATCAACATTTTGGTTTTTCCTGATAATTTGTTCACATGCAACTTGTTCTTAGACCCAGCTAATTTTGTTGCTGTTTCCATAAGAGCTTTGGCTACTTTTCTGTTAACTTCAGAAATATCCACTTCTTTCGATGTTCGGCCTTCTAAAGTAGAGAATCTGTTCTTCAGTTCCAACTTGAAGGTATTATGGTGTTTTTTAAGGTTGGTTATGTCAATACATTTTGTTTGTCTTATGAGCTTGCCACGTTCGAGTTTAGTGTTGAGGTGCATCTTACATCTCACCAATCTATGGTCACTACCTGTGTTGAACTTGTTTAGCACACTGCAGTCTTCTATGACGAATTTTTGGTTACACATAATAAAATCAATTTCAATTGTCGTCCCATTTGGATGTTTCCATGTCCATTTCCTGTGTGGCTTTTTCTTGAAAAAGGAGTTCAAGATGAAAAACCCTTCTTCCTCTGCAAACTCTACGAGAGCATTTCCACGCTGGTTTCTGTTGCCGTGACCGAATTTACCTACTGAAGTTTCATTCTGTTGCGGTTGCCCTATTTTTGCATTGAAATCTCCCATAATTATCTTCAAGTACTGCTTACCTTTATTATTTAGATGATGAATTTCCTCATAAAATTCTTCAATTTCTTCTTCAGGATGACTTGTGGTGGGTGCATAAGTTTGAATAATCTGAGCCTGGCATCTTCTCGAGAGTTGGATAACAAGTCGTGCAGCTCTGTCAGAGGAACTTTCAACTTCTACAACTTTACCCTTCAGTTTCTTGTTTATTATAAATCCAACACCACTAGTTCTGCCAGTATCTGTCCCACGATAATAGAAGAGATGTCCACTTTTCAGTTCAATGAGATCTCCTTTTCTCCTTACCTCACTTAGCCCGACGATGTCCCACTTGATCCTTTGTAGTTCCTCTTCCAATTCAAGAAGCCTTGAATCAGAAGATAGGGAGCGTCCATTATACGTAGCCAAGGTCAGCATCAGATGGCAGCCTTGTCCGGTCCTCCGGGGATTCTTAGCACCCTCTGCCTTCATGTCGCACTGGCCTCTGCCTTGGCCAGGTACATTCCAGCTGCCGGAGACTGAGGGCCAAGATTTAAGTTGTGGAGTCATTTTGGAGGGGTTTGGCCATAACTCACCACACTGGCCAAGCGGGTTGGCGAGTGTGGGATAGCATTTCCTCTAATCCCGATGGTATAGTTATACCGCTATTGGCGGTCGTCAGAGCCCCTTTAGTGGGAACAGGATGTACTACGAGAAGGCGGGGTTGACATTTGTCAAGGAGAGGCTGTGATGTTAAGCATCACCTGACCTTACATCCCGAATATATATATATTATCTTAGATTTCAGGTTCCTTGTAGGAGATTTTCGTTTGTAGAACATATTTTGTTAAATCTTAAATTTCAATCCCTTGCAGAAACAATTCCACTTAGTAGTTCTAATTCTGACTATTATATAGCTCTAATTATTGTACTATTCTCTTTTACGTGCGATATTTCAAAGTAACTTGTACAGAAAACTAGCGGATAATGCTTACATCATCGAGAGCGCTAACTTTTAGTGAAAAGGCAGTGCTACAACGTGGGAAAAAATACATTTCCACCTAAAACCCCAAGAACAGAAGAGTACATTCCTATCTTAGAAGATATTGTGCAGCGAGTGCATCCAGAACATGCTACCGATCTAAGGTTTAAGCTATTCAGAATCATGCTTAAAGAGTATAACGCTAAGCACAAAAAAAAAACTGTAAGATTAATAAATTAAAGTATGACAGAAAACAACTAGTAAATCTTTGCAAAGACCCCACAATCAAATTCTGCGAAGCGGACAAAACAGGGCAAATTGTTATTATGGACACTTTGGAATATAATGATAAAATGTGGACGGCCATCTCAGAGCTACAGTGCGACAGCATCAACAAAGATCCCACCGACAAACAACTTACCTTCCTGGCTAATATAAGGAACCACAGCACGTTACCAACAGAAATAAAAAATGCAAACCCTCCAATGGGAGCAGGGATGCCAAAAATATTCTCGAAAATTAAAACTCATAAAGAAAACACACCTTTAAGACTGATTCTATCGAAAAAAATCTCACCACTCATCAACCTAGAAAAAAGATATACAACTATCTATCCCCAATATTCATGAGGAATCAATATACATTAAAGACTAGCTATGAGTTTATAGAAAAAATCAAATTAATTAATCAAGACCTAGAGCAAATAACTATGGCCTCTATGGATGTTAAGGCGTTATACCCAAACACTCCTGTCGAGCTAGCCATCGAATTGATTATGCAACAACTAAGCATCAACAAAGAACTAAACTTGTCACAACTGAAAGAGCTAAAGAATACCTTATATTTCATCAAGGAAAACAACATCTTCCATTTTGAAGGAAATATATATAAACAAACACAAGGTGGCCCTATGGGATCCCCATTATCGGCATTATACGCAGAAGTGATTATGGCATACCTCGAAAAAGAAATTATTCAAAATTTACCTGAAAAACCAATACTTTATGCTCGATATGTAGACGACATTATTATAATGCCTAAACTTAACAAAGCCGAGCTACAAGATCTAGCACAGCAGTTTAGCAAAATCTGTAACACCATAGAGCTAACTATTGAGTTTGAAGAGGATAATTGCCTATCCTTCCTGGACATTCAACTAAAGAAAAACAAAAATAGTTTTGAATACTCTGTGTTCAGAAAAGCAACTTACATACCTGTACTGATACCATACTCGTCGCACCATCCAGTGATACATAAAAAAAACAGCATAGTAAACTTGATACGGCGAGCGTACACACACACATCTAACAACAGGCTAAAAAATCAAGAGCTAGAGTTTATCTCGAAAATATCACAAGAGTATGGGTACCCAAGCAAGCTAATTAATAAATGGATACATGAGAGTAAAAAGCATATGACTCAGAGTAAAGAAGGCCAAGAAGTGCACAACCAAAGGAAGATGAGAAATAAAAAATTGAAATACATTGGAGCTTTCCCATACCTGGAAGGAGTGAGTAAAGAAATCAATAGGCACTGTGCTAAATATGACTTACAACTAGGAAGCTCAGTGCACACCGTGAAAAGTATGACTGTCAACAAAAAAACAGAGGAAAAAATGCTAGAAGAATCAGGAACCTACGAAATTCCAATAGCACACATACCCCCAATATCGTACATTGGAAGTACGAAAAACGGATTAAAAAAAGACTTAAACAACACATATCTAACTGGCAAAAAAAAAAGCCAAAACTGCTTTAGTGCAATTCTGCTTGGAAAACCGGACATTCCCAAAGTTCGATGAAATTAAAATGCTAAAAAAGAATAAAAAATCGGAAAGGCAAATGAGGAGGGAAGAAGCAATATTAATCTACAAAAATAAAGCAAGGGTATGCAACCAGAACGACCCTAGCACATTATCGGGCCTGTGGAAAGAACTAATAAGACAAGAAAAACAACAACAAAAGAAAAACAGGCAAAAAAAGACAAGAAAACCAGGATAGGAGAAGAAAATTAAAAAAATTAAAAAAAAAAAAAAAAAATATGGGGAAAAAAAGTGTTCTTAACGAAACATAGATGGCGCCATCCGGGCTTGATAACGAAATATATCCAGGAAAGTTTTTCCGATGAATGGCAACAAGGAGTATCGGACTCCATTAGCGCGAAGTTAACCACGAACATCGGTGGTAAAGTCGCCTTGCTCCTGAATATGCCCAGAGTATGGGCGAAAATTTCGAGTATAAAGAACGGTAAAAATTGATGTTTGAATCCTAAGGCAAAGATCCAATGAGTATACCCAGCGAAAAGTGTGAGAAGTAAAGCCAGTCATCGCATACAACGGACTTTAGGACAATAACCTCAACAAAGACCGGAAAACACGTGCGTGAAATGTTCCTGTCGCTAGAAAGGAATGCCAAGGTAAGCATTATCCGCTAGTTTTCTGTACAAGTTACCCTTGCAGAAATTTGTTTTTATCCTAAATTTGCAAGCGCAGCGGTCGTACGTGTACCCCCATCTGCCGGTAATGCATTTTATCTATACTCCCCACCCTTCTGCCCAGAGCACCAAACAATACTCCCTCCTCCACACATCCATCCGCTCACCCCTACCATTTGGGATGACAGCTGATTGTTTCTGCCTGAGCTTTTTGAAAGACCCTTTTCCCCCTCCCCGCTAGTATGTTGTGAAAGTGGGAGGCACCAAGCCATGTTAAACCACATATTGCGGGGGAGAGTGTTTGTTAGGGGTCCATCTTAGAAAAAATCACCTTGAGGCAACAGCAGCAGAACACGCGGGATTCCTGCCCAAAGTTTTAAACTCCTGCCAAAGTAAAGTTGCTAGGAAGAAGTCTCCTGCCTTAGAAAATGTTAAGGAATATATATATATATATATATATATACACTATCTACCAGCAAGTAATTGGACACCCCTGAAATCGACGATATCTGCGGTCCTGATACATGTAACGGCTGCCGCCGTTAAATATCATGTGGGAAACAACAACGCAACCAGTCGCATGCAAGATGCCACGCAGTTCGGAGCTCTCTCATTTCGAGAAAGATGTAATCGTCGGGTATCACAGAAATGGCCGATCCATACGTGACATATCCAGCGAGTTGACGTACCCCAAATTAACAGTGGCCTACGTGATTGGCAAGTGGAAGATGAGAGGTGACTGTAGGAATATGCCACAACCCGGCAGACCCACAAAACTGGGAGTTTAAGACCGACGGGTGCTGGCCAGAGAAATTCGGAAGAACCGCACCAAATCGATGGGCCACATCCACGAGGAGTTTCAACAGGCATCTGGGAGTGTTCTTTCGATGAATACCATCCGTAAGGAAGCCCATCTGCTCAGTTATCATGGACGCGCTGCCGCCCACAAGCCTTTGATCGCGAAGTCCAATAGCGCTGCTCGACTAACGTGGTGCAAAGAACTTCGACAATGGACTGTTGAACAGTGGAAACAGGTTCTCTGGAGCGACGAATCAAGGTTCACCTTCTACCATTCGGATGGCAGGGTCTGGGTTTGGCGTCTGCCTGGAGAAAGCCTCCTGCCGAAATGTATTGTGCCAACTGTGAAGTTCGGCGACGGTGGAATTATGCTATGGGGGTATTTCTCCTGGTATGGGAAGGGACCCTTGGTCGCAATTCCTGGTAGACTCAACGCCGAGACCTACTGCCCCATTTTGGATGACTATGCCCTTCCTATGTTGTGGCAGTTTTACGGGATGGACCCATGTTACTTTCAGGATGACAATGCCACCTGTCATGTTGCGAGGTCCACCATAGCTTGGTATAGTGACAATGGAGTTAATTGAATGGACTGGCCTGCGCAGAGCCCGGACCTTGACCCTATCGAGCACCTCTGGGACGAGTTGGAGCGTTGACTTAAGGGGTGCCCCCACCGTCCGAAATCGGTGAAGGAACTGACCTGTCTTCTCCAAGCCGAATGGAAGAAAATACCGCTAGCCGTCGTAAAACGTCTGGTTGAGAGTATGCCCCAGAGGGTCGCAGCTGTAATCGCCGCTCG
Source organism: Macrothele yani (assembly GCA_039090855.1). NCBI lineage: Eukaryota > Metazoa > Arthropoda > Arachnida > Araneae > Macrothelidae > Macrothele > Macrothele yani. The sequence goes on from CM077002.1 coordinate 65,580,322, forward strand.
TGGAGGCTTCACCAACTATTGAAGGTGAATAAACTTCGTTTTCCTTTGCTATCACAGGTGTCCAATTACTTGTTGGTAGATAGTGTGTGTGTATGTATATATATATATATAAACACACACACACATAAAATCTGGGTTCATATTTTGACCACTCACAAAATTCGAGCTTTAAAAACGTATCCTTCATAAATTTGCGTGCGTTAAAAACCAATCCTTCCCTAAGTTACAAAAATCGCAGTCAAATACATCATTCATGTCGGGAATATAATAAATTTTTGGACACGTGAATCGGCTTCTACATGTAGCGGCCTGGACAAACCATTTTGCATATCGCCGACTGTTACAAATCGGGCACGAGATTCTGTGTTTTTTCATTATTTGGGATCGACACAAAACTGAAGAGAATTTGGGGGAGGGGTAGTTTCCCCGTCTAGGAACAGTATTCCGTTCTTCAAAATTAAAATTTGTTCCCGTAATCGTTATTTCTTCTTGCGAAGATGCCGTTGCCCAGTGTCACTGCTAAATATCAGTCTATTGCAGAGGTGCCAACTATTATGGATTGTCCGTAATTATTATGGTTTCGACTGTCAGATTACGGAATTACTGACAGGTTGGAAGAATTACGGATTTCAGAGCATTTTGGAGAATCTCAATTTTGTATCCTTTTTTGTTAACTCTTTTAGTACGATGCGGCCGATTCGTCGGCGTTCGATTTTGATCCGAGTATTTTCCGAATCAGATGGCAGATATCAGTGTCGACGATCATATAATTTATCAATCATAGCGTTTTGAAATGGAATCTCCATGAACCATATCGTCAAACAGCGATATTATTGAAAGAATCATAATATGCCGTAAGAGTCGTATTGTGAAATAGTTTGCGATTGCTATCGGGCTTCCCACGCGATTTCTCCTTGTGACGGGAGAAAGGCTACCTTAGCCAAAACTTTTCCTACTGCAGTTGGGGCAGGGCTGTTCACTTGGCCTTGTTGGTGAATTATAGAATGTCGTACTATCGGAAATCCCTTTTTCGAGCCCCGTTCGAAGTGCAATAACGCGCAACTCATCACAACGCATGGTCCCACGATGGCGGGTGTTTATTTTTTTTGCGGACTTTCGCTGCGCGGGAGAACAAAATGCGGTGTTTTATTACTAGAAGCTCTTCACATTATTCATTTCTTTTTTCCCAAACAAACAGACACAATCACAAAATTCCGTGAATTACGAATCCACCTCTTTTTCCAAACTAGTGTTAGCAGAGGATGACTTTATTGACAGCTTGTTCCTCAGACTAGCAGACGTGCTTTTTCCTACTGTGTGAAATGTTTTTGTAAGGTTATTTGAAATGGCTTGTTGTAGTGAGAGTGAAAGTTTGCCAAGTGATAGTGATGATTTTGAATCATCTGAGAGTGATATTGGCCAAGCAACATCAAGCCAGAAAACTAGCCACCACGCCACGCACACAATATCTTCTGAAAGTGAAGATCTTGATAAGGAATCTTCAGGTCATGAAAGCGAATGGGAGGATGTAATAGAGGGAAGTGATGAACAACCTCAGCATCCTTTTGATTATCATGAAATGCAGGGGCCGAAACATGCTTCTGCAACTGATGCAGCCCCTATTGCATATTTTTACTTGCTTTTTACTAATTTCATCCTTGGAATTATTGTTTCTGAAACAAATAAATATGCAAAGAGGTTTCTCCAGGAACATCCAAATCTGTCTCCCAAATTTCGAGCTAGGAAATGGAAAAATGTTACAAATACTGAAATAAATGTTTCCTTGCGTGCCTTCTAATATGGGAGTAATTATTAGCCCATGTAGGACGAGATGATTGCCGAAGGCATATCTAGTAAGAAAAACATGAGGATTATGTAAAACGAAAGACTCAATAAAAGCCTTTGGATAATTTTTTTTGCAAAAAAGAATGAAAATAGCGTGATAAATTCTGAATTGCTGTTTACTACATTCGTCGTGGAGCATAACCTACCTATAGCAAGCTGTGATCATGCTGGTCCCTTGTTTCATGCTATGTTCCCAGACTGTGATATTGATGAAGCTGGATATCCTAGAGCAGGTGTGGCATGGAATGAAATATCTAAGATGAAGGATTCATCTGGCCTTCCCAAGTATTCTGCATTGCCTAAACTAATGTTGGCAATATTGACTATCCCTCACAGCAATTCCTCTACAGAGAGAATATTTAGTATACTAAGGAAAAACCTCACATACTTCAGTCCAACAATGAGCACCAAAACATTAAGTGCCCTTCTTGTACAGAAAAGTAAAGCATTTTCCTCAGGTGAGCCGTGTCATAAAAAGAAGTTTTCTGAAAAAGAATTTACCACTGCAAAACAAGCAATAAGGGAGTCTTTATGTCAGCAATGACATGAGGTAAGTACAATATTGATAATTTAATTTCATAATTTTTTATCAGGATAGTGTAAACATATAAGGTTATTACACATTTCACACATTAATTTCACATGAAATACTCTTTCTGCATGCTAACGATGAGGCTTCGTATGGTGATTACTGATAGGCTCCTCGGAAGGTCGTCCTCTCATACAAGTATTACAGGTTACACAGTAATACTATAATATTGTCCTTAACTTTGAAAAAAAAAAAAAAAAATGGTGTGTTACATTACAGAAAGTTTGTGTTCCATTACTGAAAAACCTCCTATTGATTACTGGCACCTCTGCTACTGCATAAATGTTTGTATTTCCGCTTGAAACTGTAGGCAACAATTTTTCGAAAACAAATTCGACGGAGCGAAAATTTCCCTGTAATCTGTAGGTGTGAGTTTCTGGGAAATTTTGCCTTTGTTGTCATCATTCGCATCATTCTTAAGAGCAAAGAGGGGGTGGGGCGTTTTCTGGCTGTAAACGGAATTCCGTGTTTCGAAAACAAAGCTAGAAAGAGTGAGAATTTCTCTCGTAATCGTAATTTTTTTTCTCGCGATTCCTTTTGTTCAGTATTAATGTAAAATATGATTTTATTCAATAAATGATTGTGTTTCAGCTTCAAAATGGAGGAAAAATTTCAGAAAATAGAAATCTGACTGAGCAAAGAGTTTGAAAAAACTGCATTCCACTCAGAATAACTCTAACATAGCTCCCTTATGTTGTGATATTCATAAGATAACAGGCTACATAGCTGATCTATGAGAATAATACAGTGTATATTTTGAAAATGAGGAAATTGTTGACATAATTGTAAGAAGAGCAGGTATTTTATTGAATTTTGAATAATTAATGTTTCCAAGAACTCATGTCAGTTCTGAGCAGTAGAAAGAATTGGAAGATCTTTCCAATTTCATTGAATTTGTAAAGGTTTTTCCATGTGTTCCAAACACTGAAGACAAAAAATAAATAAATAAATAAAAAAAAAAAATTCTTTGAGTACACTGATTTTGTTACTTGGGTCTATAGAAATATGCAAGAAAGTAGGACAAGTGGAACATTTTTTCCAGATTAAAGCTCTCTTAAAACAAGCTCTAAATGAAATGAAAGCAGAGATTCTAAAATTTATTAAGTTTGCTGTTTTTATTCCTTCCCTGCCTGTCTCAGAGGCTATCTGTGAATCCTGGGGTTCAGCAATTGACATATTGTATAAGTAAACGACCCAATACTAATGACAGAGATGATGTTATAGTTGGAACAAATGATAAATGAATGTTTATAATGTCAAACAGAGCATAGTTTGGACATAAGTCAGTCCAAAAAAATACTGAAAGCTGCCCTAGTTTCAATGTATGGACCAAATTACCACAAACACTTTGTAAATAATTCATCTGCAACAATGACACACTATTTAACTTCAAAAGTTATGAACAGAATATCAAATTCTAAATTCATACCCTGGTTCTAAATTTATTTGATTTAATTAACAGGTTTATGTATTGTTATATTTAAAAAGGGGTTTCAACGGATGGTAATTTTTTAATGTTTGTTTTACTGTGATTTATTCACGTATTATTATTATTTTTCTTTTTTATGAAATTTGGTCAGTGTTTTGCGCTTGTCTGCAGAATACTGAACGTAATTCTGCTCCTGGGTACCACCAAGCTATTATCTTCTTCATACAGGAGTTCCTTTGCTTTCTCCATAACTCTGGCAATCAGTGACCACAGCCTTTATATCACAATTATATTCTTTCTTTGCAATAACTGATTGTAAAACATCTTTGTGATATTGTGCATTTTTTGTTGTATAAGTACCTAAAGATTAAAATTGGTGATTTTTTCGAGTGGCCATTGGCCAGTGGGTGGACAAAATCTAGTGGCCACTTTCCTTATGGCTATTTCGTGTTGTATACACATTTTATCACTGCACTGTATACCTTTCATTTATTTAGACATAGTTAAATTTAAGCCTAGTAGTTACAAGAGCACACTTTATTGTCCAGTGCAATTACATGAATAAATATAATCTTAAAAGTTATATTTTTCTTCAACCACATCAACCAAATTTTCTAGACAGGTTTTATTGGAAAGATAATTAATTTAATCATTTTTATTTGGTCTCTCACTATGTTCATAAAATATATATATATATATATATAAGAATATTGCCCACAATGCTTGCATTCTCTTAACTTCTGCATTGCTTGGCATAAGTCAGCAGTATTGAGTATTTCAACAATTTGTGATATGACTTTTATGTACTACAAATTGCTTGTTTTTAGTTTCTCTAACAATTTTTAGTGAGCTATTGATGGTAAAAAATGTTCAGACATTATGTTTCAAAGCTACTTCCATTCTGCTAAATTTTTCTTTTCATTCCATTTATTTTTGGTTAGGTTCTTTTTGTCAAAATGAAAACTGGCTGTATAGCTTTCAAAAATGAATTTCATATCTTATAGCAGAATCATTTTGTGGAACAGCTGAGATTGGGAGAAATGTGATACCAACCTGGTCACTTTATTTTACAGACTCGCAATGATTCCTGACCACTAAAGCAAATATTCAGCAATTTCCTGGGATGTTCTAATAAATATTACATTAAAAACACTGATAAACCTTCACAGGTTTTGAAAAAAATAGTCATGACGAAATAAGAACACTTGCAGAGTATCCTGATTCCATCAGATTCTGTCTGGTTTTCGAATCCAGTGTCAGCTTTTTTTTTTTTTTTTTTCCCCCGAAAAGTGTTCAGTTTTGGTAGAATTTTAATGATTTGTCATTTTTCCTGTATGCCCACCACATACCTTCCAAATACTACGAATTCCCTCAATCGCTGCGGAGTACGGGAAACATCGACTATACTACAGAAATAAAAAAATCTGGTTGTCGGGGTTTGTTTTTTTCCCTTCAGAAAACGTTGTTTTGGTAGAATTTTAAGAATTTGTCATTTTTTCCTGTTTGCCGGCCTCAGTCAGACCTTCCAAATGCTACGAATTCTTCACAGTCACTACGGAAATCGGCAATCGCTGCGGAGTACGGGAAACATCTAATATACTACGGAAATAAAAAAATCTGGTTGTTGGTTTTTTCCCCCTTCAGAAAACGCTGATTTGGTAGAATTTTAATAATTTGTCATGGAAAATCGTGCATTTTCAGAGCAACCAAACTTACAAAACGAGCTGCTGAAAACGAGTTGTGATGACACAGTTCCATCTAAAGCCACAGGTGTCCATTCCCGATATGGTTACTTTGTGCACCAACTTAGGTGGAAAAACAAACAGCCGCCCCTGTTCTTGGAGAGTGAATCTATAAATAAATCGTACCTACTTATTTGCGGAGGAAAGGGCTGTTTTTCACTGCGCACGAGTTGGATGATTTGAAAATACATTTCCTATAAGAGGAGCGTTTTAGGAATACAAATTAATTCTTTAGCAATGAAAAAAGGCAAATTTTCGAACATGGCGACTAAAATCACTTTTTCTACTGGACATTTTATTTTATCCAGTCGCCACGTGGCGAGTGGCGACCGCTAATTTCAATCTTTATGTTCACAAGGATGAAAATTTTAACATCGATTAAAATAGCTTCATTTCATAACTTGGAATACTTAATATTTTCTAAACCATAACCGTAATTGTGCAATCTAACATTTTTTTGTCCACTGACGTCCTCAAAGTACAGGTCGCATTATCTTTTCTCTGGTTTCAACACCACCATAGGAAAAGTTATTGATTTTTAATATAATTATGGTTATGTTTTAGAAAATAGTAAGTTTTCCAAGTTATTATATGAAGTTATTTTAATCGATGTTCAAATTTTCATCCTTGGGAACACATTAATTGTGAAGGAAATGTGTACAAAAGTTTTTCCATTGGAAGTATAGGAAGCAAAATTACTTGACGTCCACCTTAATAATATGGGATAAGGACAATGGAATGGATCGCAATCTTATGTCCTGACCTTTGACCACATTTCGTCCATTTTCAATAGGGTTCGTCCCCAGGTGGTCCCCTACTACATACTGAAATTTCATCGAAATCGAACCATTTTTACGCACGTTATGATGCATAAGGGCAATAGAATACATCGCGATCTTATGTCGTGACCTTTGACCCCACTTCACCCATTTTGAATAGGGTTCGTCCCCAGGCGGTCAGTCTCCTACCACATAGTAAACTTTCATTGAAATCGAACCATATTTACGCAAGTTATGACGCATAAGGGTGATGGAATGATGCCGCTCCTACGTCGTGACCTTTGACCCCATTTGTCCCATTTTCAATAGGGTTCGCCCCCGGGTGGTCCCCTACCACATACTAAAATTTCATCGAAATCGACCCATTTTTACGCCAGTTATCGTACGGACAGACGGACGGATGGACAAAGCTGGAGCATATACGCTTCTTCAATTTACGGTTGAAAAGCGGACGACAAAGCTGGAGCATATACGCTTCTTCAACCTACGATTGAAAAGTGTAAAAAAAGAAGGGAGAGCTTTCCCATTCATACATATAAAAGCGGAGCTCAACGGGAAGGCTTAGTGCGCAGTAAATGAAAGTAGGTCAAACCACTTGAAAGAGAGAAAGCATCACCGCTGTTTCCAAGTGCTGGCGGCGAGACCCGCGATCACGTGTGATGGAGCTGGTAAAAGGAAGAGTAAAGCAACTTATTCTAACAAAAACATCTGTATATGAGAAAAAAAAAATCATAACATAGAAGGAACATATTATTAAAGAAAACATTAATCGAAAGCATTACAAGCGATAATTTATACGTTAATTACTTCTACGACAGATTCTATTGTGGTGAACAGAGAACCATTCTGTAGCAGACATCCATATTGAATAGAATTTAGACAAATGTGCGGTTTTACGAGCAATGCGATATTCTAACGTGAGTCTTAAGATTTAACTGTGATTTATATTGATTACATAAATGGTTTTCAGCATTTAATAAAGGCAAACAAAAAAACATCATTAGCATCATTAATAAAAAATGTATAAATAAAAATGTTTGCCAGTATGAAAAAATAAGTGCATAAAGCAGATCGCCACTGAGTTGCAGAATTAGCCTTTGAAGTATACATATAATCACGTTGGGTGCGAGTTAATTCATGAAAATAAGGAAGATAATTTAGTTTTCTGAGCAGCACCACGACTTCGACACAGGTGCGGCCCTTACGGCAACTTTTGCTTCAAAGATTGCAAAATTTCTCACTTGCGGCCCTCACGCCGATGCGGCTCTTAGTCCGAAAATTAAGGGTTTTTTTTTTTATATATTTTTCTTAAAAATTCTCCTGTTTTATTATTTTATATTAAATAATATTTTTTAATTGGTTAACTTGATTTTTTGTCATTACTTTTACAAAAATAGTGTATTTATTTAATACTAAGTTTGAATTTTATCCAAACTCTCTATAATCCGGAAAATTCCAAAATCCGGAATCGGACGATTCCGGATTTTCGAGGTTGTACTGTATATATATTTATATATCAGTGGCGTATATTAGAGGCTAGTTAAGCTAGCTGCCAAGCCCAGAGAATGCACAAATAAAACTGAATTAAATATACACAAATAAAAGTCAATTATCAACGGTATTAAAATACATCGATGCTTTCGCTGCGAAAAAAAAAACGTGTGGATTCGCTTCTTTGACTCAGTCTGGCGAGCGAAAACCAATGGCATTACGCAAAACCTTACGTACCATCGCCTGCTAGCATTTCCATGACAACATGAATCTGCTGGTAGAGGGGAATGGGCCATTGCTTTGGGAAACAATTTGCTCAGAATAGAGAAGACTTAGACTATCTCAGGCACTCGCATACTCCCACCCACAAGAGTGTTTCGCGAGAGTTGTTTCAGGTTTTGTGAAGTGTCAATAAACAGCCATTCCATGGCAACGGGTGTGACATTTGGACTGTTCCTTAAGTATAATAATAATTTGTATGATGACAAATTTAACTTTGAAATGTATTCCAATTATTTACATATGCTCCTCCACTTTATTACTTTTAATTCAAGTCAAAAATAGATGCTACATCACTTTGGGTTTGTGTTAATTGATTTTAATTATTGTCTGTGACGGGTGTGACTTTTCCGTGACATAGCTTTCCATAACTGTTCATTTATTTGTGAAACCCTGTGAATTAAGTAGTAATACAGCACTAAAATATTTTTCCCTGTTCAAGCATAGTTAAGTTAACAAATCTGTTTAGCAAATCAATTTGTCATTGCAATACCATAAATTAAAATTATGAAGTTTGTGATGGTTGGGTTTTTTTTTTTTTTTTGATTGGATTTTTAACGACCACCGTGAGCAACTCAATGGGCTATAAGCAGTCGCCCGTCCCTAATTTAGGGTCACTGGTTCCAGGGAAGGGAGACAGCCAGTGCCGTAAGACAAACACAACATCCATGCCTCGCCGGGATTCGAACCCAGACCCCAATCGGACGAATGATCAGAGGCCATTGCTTAGACCACTGCGCCACCGGGGCGGGTGTGACATTGGGCACTTCGATATGCATGAAGCTTGTAGGTGATAATTATATATATGCAAGAGATGCAAAAATGCATTTCTATAGTTCTTTTGGCAACAATATGTACTCGAGTAGAATTAGTGACCAATAATAGATATTATGTAATATTTGTAGTATATATAAAAGATACAATGAAGAGCAATCGAATTAGAGACAGCTGGCATTATGCAAATGTGGTGCTGTGGATGGCCCTGTAAATGGAAACGACATGACATATGCAGTGATCTGACAATATAAAAGAGTGATGCGACGGGAATCAGTAAGAGTCGGACGCAGTACGTGTAAGACGAAGGATCTAAGCGCATTTGATTGTGGGCAAATTGTCAGGGCCCAACTATGATGAATGGGTCACTCCTTCTCGGAAGTCGTGCAGGCACTGGGATTTTCACACGAGCCACTGTGTCACGGGTGCACAGTGAGTACATTGAATCCAGTAAAGCCATCCCTGCCAGAGCCAACTGCTGTGGACAACAGCGTGCGAATGAGTGGGGTCATCGTCGGCTAGCTCACATTGTAACAGCGGATAGACTGGTCACAGTGCAAGAAATCACTTGGCAATTTAACGCTGGTACACAAAAACGTGTAAGCAGCCACACCATCCAGAACCATCTCCTCGCTATGGGGTACAGAAGACATCATCCCACGAGAGTACCGCTGCTGACCGCACATCACAGGGTGCAAAGATTAGCATGGGTGCGGGAACATCGCCACTGGACCCTAGACGTGGGAAAATGTTGCCTTGTCTGATGAGTCGAGATTCAAGTTGGTACATGCAGATGGCAGGATACGAGTATGACGCAAACCACATGAAGCGATGGATCCTTCTTGCCAGCAGGGTACTCTTCAAGCTGGTGGGGGTGGCATTCTCGTCTGGGGACTGTTTACGTAGACTGAAATGGGACCCCTGGTACCTGTGACATCGTCCCTCATAGGTCAAAGTTACCGGGATATCCTGGACGACCATTTGCTCCCGTTTGTGCGTCTTCAACATCCCATTGGGGACCTCATCCTGCAACAAGACAATGCACTGTGCCATTGCTCCCGAATTGTATCCGAATGCTTGGATGAACACTGCACCGACGTGACTTCGCTTCCTTGGCCAGCTAGGTCACCTGACCTCAATTCCATCGAACACATCTGGGATGCCATCGAGAGAGATGTTCGAGGCTCTGATCCCCCTCCATCAAATCTTCGTGAACTGTGGGAGCTTGTTCAGGGGTCGTGGATCCATATGGCTTCCCAAAGCTTCCGGTGTCTTGTCGAGTCCATGCTGAGACGAATCACCGCCGCCATCAGGGCGAAAGATGGTGCTACACGTTACTAGACAGGTATCTTTAATTCAATTGCTCTTCAGTATATATTTACGTACCAAAATGAATGAAAATGTGTGAATTTTCATTTAAAAATAATTTTCCACTTCCCTAAAATTTTAATTGTTCCCTCTTGTTTGTCAGTGATATGGGTATGACTTTCTTCACAACCACTAGAAAGATCTCACACAAAACCATCTTCTTCCAGCCAAATCCAATAGGTGCCACTTGGTTGCATGTATTTCAAAGTAATCCTTATGATGATCCAGTGGCAATATATTTGCATAGTACATCTTATTCAACTGCTTTTTACTGTTAGAAGACTTTACAGGCAATGAAACAAGTACAAAGTTCCCAACAATAAGATCTTCAGGCTTAAAAGAACCATCTTCATGATTAGTATGAGTATCTGCATGTTCTGCAATCATATTATTACAAGAAATTACTTTTACATAATCTAAGTTGGATGCTGCTGTCCGGACAAAAAAGGTGACTATCATTAAAGATTTGAAAGTGATGTTTCGATTGCAGCCCGAGGTAATAATCATTCCTGCCTGCTAGCGAGTAACGGTTTTGACTGACTTATGTCATCAGCACAAATAAACAGACTTTTGACTCCTGTAACATGTTTATTTACACATTAGAAAAAATCCTGCAGAATTGACAATCATCACCTTAGATTTCACTGTCTCTACTATGCATTTCAGTGTTCTGCTCTCCAGTGACATCAAAGTCCTGCTTCAAATAAAGATTTTACAGAGTGAATTGGTTTTTAAATTGAGCTGCACTCCCATCAAAAAAAATTTGTTAATTTTTCTATTTCTGGAAATTTGATCTTTAATGTAGCTATAACAATTTTTAAGGCCACACAGCATTTTTATCATGGTTGAGCTCATCACTTATTACAGCTACAGTATGCTTAATATTTCATGCACAACTGGTAAATATACAGTAGTTATCTGCTGGTGCCTCCAGTGTACACTCTTGATTTCATCTTGGGAGATGGTACTGTAATTTTCAGCAAAATCAATTTGGAGCAGACCTTCATTTGGTGACTGAAGTGTTTATACAAAAGAATGAATTTTATAATAATGTAATTGATTATGAAGCACAGTTCTTCAAACAGAACCATCAATCTCTACCACTTTTTGGAAACCATTTATATCTTTCCATTGTTTCCATGTTACAAATGTGTCTATATCTATCTCTTCAACACACATGCAAACATCATTTTTACAGTCAGTGCAAAATCCAATCATTCAGTTCTCATTTTGAATGCTGCAGCACAAAACACTCAAAAGTTCTTTTTCTATTTGAAGGGAACTCTGGGGAATTGGAATTTTGCTGGCCAAGGATTGTATTACAAAATGTAAATTTGCATGATATTTGCAAGCACATAATTCTGTGGTGTTTAGGAAATTAACATCACGTATTCAGGACGCAGGTCGTAAAACTTATTTTTTTGAATTAAAATGTTCTGAGTTTCATTTTTGAACTGTTTGAAAGCATCACTTATAGTCATCAGCATGTGTCTTTTTTGTATTAAATTGTGCCTCCCTAATAGTGAGTCCTTCATTGATTTCGTATCTCTTTCATGGTGCCTGTCTACTTATATCATTATGGCATAAAAAAATTATTTTTTTCTTTGTGCTATCTGATATACAGTGTGAAGTCTTTTGTTTTTCATTAAATAGGGTTGTGGCAATGTCAGGCATCAACCTCAGTACCAAAGTGAGACATGTACGTGAACCTTTCAATAATTCACACACAGGCCTTGCGAAACTGCTGAAATTTCTACTAGCCAGTGTGGCTAGTGGAATAAAAATTTGACTAGCCAAATGACAAAACCTACTGGCCATGTTAATAAAAAGTAAAAAAAAAAAATGTAAAAATATTTTTTTAGTTAAAAAAATAATAATTCAGTAACTTTTTACGTTTTTATGAAATTAAATGGGTGAATGTTATTTTTTTCTTTCTAATGAGAGACCTCTACCCCATTAACTTCATAAAAACAGATGCAGAGCAGTTACTGCATAGGATTATTAATTGACTGCAAATATTGCATATGCATTTGTTCCAAAATGTTTGATTTTTTGACAATTTATTTTCAGTGCTGTAATATCATTACTCTTACTATCTTAATTTACACATACATAATTTATTTTCAAGAGGCCATTGAGGTTAGATGTCTAATTCCTTTAATAATATTTAAAACATAGGCAAATCATTTAAAGTACTAATTTTCATGTTGCTTCTCAATCAAAATTTCAGTTGGTAACTTTCTAGAATTCTTTTCCCCACGGGATTAAGACTCAGGATGCGTGATAATTTCCGGTTTGCTGCAGGAGCTCCTTCCAGGTAAACCACTCTTCTCTGGGACTCTCCTGCATCCCTTTCCTTTCCTGCAGCTTATCTCTATCGCCCTTCCTTTCCCCCCACATCACAAAGGTTAACCTTGACCCTTTGATTGCTCCAGGCCGATCCCTCAGCAGATTAAGTTTCTCTGGAACCCCAACTTCACTTCCATTCTTTTCGAAGCAGTTGCAGGAAGACGGGCGAGAAAACTGAACTAGTTATTCATTCACAAGTGGGTGGAAAAGTTGGACAAAATAGTTGCTCACTTGGGTAAAAAATCTACTGGCCATCGCTGGCTACTACATTAAAATATTTACTAGCCGCTACAAAATATCTGGTCGCCATTTGTCGACTGGCGACCGGCATTCGCAAGGCCTGGTCACACCCATCACATAAATTATGTCACACCCATCACTAAAAAATGTCACACCCGTCACACCTCAGTTGAGGTCCAAGAATTAATTTTTTCTACATGAATTTTTCTACACTTGTTCAGACTACTGACAGCCAAACTTCCACAAAGTTTTAAATTTCTACACAAAAGGGTATGTTAGTATAAACTATCTTTATGGTCATTTCACAGTGACTGGTCTGACAATCAGCAAAGTAAAAAAAAAATAAAAAAAAAGTTTATAAATTTCCAATTATTTTTAAGCGTAAAATATGCTGTTAAAAAGTGGTTTGGACTCTGCTACATCTAATGCAAGTGAAAAACAGTTGTCAAAACATCTCCACAACTGGTATTGGAAATGTCTAATTACTAAATGTAAATTCTACCTTTTGTTCTGGATGTTTAAGACTGAAATGCAAGGAGACAATATTTATACAGCATTTTTTTGTTGTGAATTCAAATTTTATGTACTCATACTTTCAATTTGATGTATTGTAAGTGATAATATGACACAATTTAAATTTTTTTCTGTTTGTCCACTTTTTCATGCAATGGCTGTGAATTAAAATCAGAGATATATCTTAAATTAGTGGCTTTGTTGGATTCAAACTGTTTTGATAAATTTTGTGAAAGCTTCCCTGAACATCTACTGTCAGAACTTAAAGAACTCTATGCTTCAAATTTTGATACAGCTCGACTAAAAAATGAACTGAAGGTGTTTTATTCCCTTGATGAATACAAAAACAAATCAGTAAGAGACATTATGTGTTACATCATCATCATCATTGTCAACAATTATCAATCCACTGCTGCACGAAGGTCTCTCCAAGCTTCTTCCACAACGGTCAGTCTTGTGCCAGTCTCTGCCATGTTACTCCCGCATACTTTCAAATTTCATCCACCCATCTCCGATGTGGTCTTCTTCTGGATCTTTTCCTGTCCCTTGGAATTCAATCTAAAATTTCAGCTGTCCATCGATGGTCTGTCCTTCAGGCAGTATGTCCAGCCCATTGCCATTTCTGGGATTTAACTCTGACCATGATGTCTTCCACTCTTGTAATTTTTCGGATCCACGAGTTCCTCTTCTTATCTCTCCTTGTTACACCAAGCATGCACCTCTCAATGCTACTTTGAGTTGTCTGCAGCTTTTGTATGTCTCTTTTAGTTAAGATCCACGTCTCTGCACCATACGTAAGCACTGGAAGGATGCATTGATCAAACACTTTTCTTTTAAGACATAATGGCATATTGCTCTTGAAAATTATGCTGTTTCTTCCAAAAGCTCTCCAGGCAAGTTTTATATGCCGATTAATTTCTTCATCAATGTGACCCTCACTTGATATCTGCTGTCCAAGATAAACGTACGTATCTGTTATCTCCAGCTTTTTTCCATCAATCAATAAATCTTCATTTCTTGTAAAAGCATTGTACATCACTTTTGTCTTCTGAAAGTTCATTTTTAATCCCACTTCTTTACTCTTGTCAGCAAGTTCCTGGATCATACTCTGCAGCTCTGATGGGGTAGTTCCAAAAATGACTACATCATCAGCAAAACGAAGGTGAGTTAGATAATCTCCATTAATCTTTATCCCTTTGTTTTCCCAGTTCAGTGATTGAAAGACATTTTCCAATGTGGCATTAAAGAACTTCGGAGATATGGTGTCATCTTGTCTCACTCCCTTTTCAAATTTTTTGTGTGTTGTATTTTCAAACAGCCGAATCTTTGCACTTGCATTTTCATAGATGTTATTAATAATATTAATGTATGCATCTTCAATACCGCAGGATTTCAGAGCCATTGTAACTGCTGATGGTTTCACCGAATCAAAGGCTTTTTCATAATCAATAAAGGACATGCACAATGGAAGTTCATATTCCCTCGCTCTTTCAATTAGTTCTCTCAGTACGTGGATATGATCTATTGTGCTGTAGCCACTCCTGAATCCAGCTTGTTCTCACGGTTGAGCCATGTCCAGTGTCACCTTCAAACGGTGTGAAAGAACTTTAGTGAGGATTTTATAAACCACTGATAGGAGGCTGATCGGTCTGTAGTTCCTGAGATCCTCAATGTCACCATTTTTATGTAGCAGGATCATTGTAGCATTGTTTCAATCCTCAGGAATCTTCCCTTCATTAAGGCGTTGAGTGAAAATTTGGGCGAGTACTGTTTCAATTTCTCTACTTGCTTCTTGTATGATGTCTACGGTAATTTAATCTTCTCCTGGAGCTTTTCCCCGCTCATGTCCTTGATTGCATGTGCAACTTCTGCTGGGAGGACTGAAAGAACTCTGGTACTGGTACCTTCCATGATGTCTGGAGTACATGCATCATCCCTTTCATATAACTTGGAGTAGAAATCTTTCACTCTTGACAAAATTTCGCCTCTATTTCTTGTTACAGAACCATCTTCTTTTCTCAGTGCCATAATCTGTTTTCTTCCCTTACTGAGATGTCCCTTTGCTATCTTTAGGCTTTGGTTGTTTTCAATTACTTTCCTCACTAGTTCACAGTTGAATTTCCTTACGTCTTCAGTGATACATTTTCATACTGTCTTGCATAGGTATTCCACTTTGGAAGTCACATCTTCTTTAATTGTCCTCATCTCTCTTCTTTTTTGCATCAATATATAAACATATATATATATATATATAAAGTCGCTTATATGTCACCGATCCTTCATAAAGTGAACAGTCAGCTGCGCCCCACCATGTTCTTCTCCTCATAATAGTAAACACGATTTGCAGAATACCGT
Organism: Macrothele yani; assembly: GCA_039090855.1. Classification (NCBI taxonomy): domain Eukaryota; kingdom Metazoa; phylum Arthropoda; class Arachnida; order Araneae; family Macrothelidae; genus Macrothele; species Macrothele yani. Next base: position 65,596,075 of record CM077002.1, read on the forward strand.
TTGGTACGGTAAAGTTAAATAAACTTCCCAACTTTCCTGCTTGTGTGCAAGAACTGCAGGAACCAAACCTTCTGAAGTGAATTCACAAGGTTTGGAGAGATGGAGACAGAAATATATCTAAGGTGAAACACTTCTAAATCGCAGCGAGTGAGGAACGACAGAGAACCAATCGCATTCTCCGTAAAAAGATACTTCCACAATCCTTTGGGATTCCTTTCAGCGAGCACGAGTGAGTGTCGCGTAAGCCGCTGGTAGCAATGATGCAGTTTTTGATAGGCATCCGTTTTACTGAAAACAACATTTTTTAAAAATAAAACCACATAATATTCAAGATGACTCTTACACTAAAATGTTTTTTGCTAGATTAAAATTTTATGAGAAACGAATATACCATTAATTTTGAAATTTTTCTGTGAAGATACCGTTTGAGCAAAAAATATTTTTGTGAAGATACCGTTTGAACAAAAGATATTTTTGTGGAGATACCGTCCAACGGTATCAAATTCCACCTGGATCAACTCCTGGTCTTCAGTTAATATCCATTTAATGATAATGGTTTAACTGTTATAACTTTTTACAAGCTATTTTTCTTTTGCGTTAAATGCATTTCTTGAGTGAAAAATACTAGAATTAACTGCAAGAAATTAGATGGACAAAATTCGCAATGTACCTTTTGGTTGTTGGCCTGGTCATCAGTGCATTATCTTTCACTCGGTTCTGGAGTTTAAACACTCCAAAAAACAGTAGGTATATTCTCATGGAGGTGTGCGTACTCACTGATTACGAGATTTAAAAAAGAGGGGTGGGTGGGTGTGGAGGAGCTTTCTTCAAGTCTACTTTGGACTAGAATACCTTTAAGTTTGAAATTTCAAAGGCCAACAGGGGTGACGGGGCTCGGAAATCCATTAGACCAGTATAAAAATCTCTCTTTTGAAATTTCTGACTTATAAAGGTATTCTAGTCCAAAGTAGACTTGAAGAAAGCTGCTCCATCCCCTCCCCCTCTTTTTTAAATTTCATAATCAATTAGTATGCACACCTCCGTGAAGAATATACCTACTGTTTTTTGGAGTGTTTAAACTCAAGAACCGAGTGAAAGATAACGCACCGACGACTAGGCCAACAACTGTTACAACCATAACTAAGGTACTTACGAATTTTGTCTATCCAATTTCTTGCAGTTAATTCTGGTTCTAGTACAAAACACAGACAATATTATGGACTAATATAATTGTACGATGAGTAGAGGAACTTTACTCCGAGCGATGGCAACATCAGAGTGGGTGGGAAAGGGGATGACAACACCCAATCGATGTATGTGCTTCCCCTAGCGGTGAATGATGGAACTTCATAAATTTTTATTTTTACTGATGGCATCATATTTTTATTACATGTGATGGCAACATCGGAGCACAAATGAATGAGGGATAGAGGAGGATGAAAATTAATGATTATTCCGAGCGATGACAACAACCAAACGATGATGATATGCTGCCCCTAGCTGTTTTTTTTTTTTTTGTTGGAGGTTTAACGACCACCGTGAGCAACTCAATGGGCTATAAGCAGTCGCCCGTCCCTAATTTAGGGTCACTGGTTCCAGGGAAGGGAGAGAGCCAGTGCCGTAAGACAAACACAACATCCATGCCTCACCGGGATTTGAACCCGGACCCCGTTCGGACGAATGATCAGAGGCCATCGCTTAGACCACCGCGCCACCGGGGCGGCGCCCCTAGCTGTGAACGACGGAACTTTATTAATTTTTATTGTGAGCGATGGCAACATCTGAATGAATGGGTGGTAAGAGGGATGCATAGGTGTTGGATATGTCGATGCTTATGTGCTGCCCCTAGCAGTGAATGGTGGAACTACATTAATTTTTATTCCGAGTGATGACATAATTTTGTGTTCTGAGCAATGACAACATCTGAGTGGATGGGTAGGAAGAGGGATGCATAGCTGCTGGATATGTCGATGTTTATGTGCTGCCACTAGCGGTGAACGAGAGAACTGCATTAATTTTTACTCCGACCGATGGCAACATATTTTAATTCTGAGCGATGGCAACATCTGAGTGGATGGGTGGGAGGGGGGATGCTTAGGTGTTGGATACGTTAATGCTATGTGCTGCCTCTAGCAGTGAACAATGGAACTTTATTATTTTCATTCTGAGCGATGGCAACATCGGAGTGGATGCAAAATGGGTTGATGATAGAAGGGAATGATAACAACCAAACGATGCTTATGGAAGAAACTGTACAGTTTTCAAGAGCATTGTCTCTCAAATATTTCAAAATCTTAGGAACCAACTATTTATTTTTTGATTGGAGGTTTAACGACCACCGTGAGCAACTCCATAGGCTATAAGCAGTTGCCCATCCCTAATTTAGAGCCCCTGGCTCCAGGAAAGGGAGAGAGCCAGTGCCGTAAGACAAACACAACATCCATGTCTCACCGGGATTTAAATTCGGACCCTTCTCAGATGCATGGTCATACGCCATCACTTACACCACTGCATCACTGGGGCGGGGCGGCTCCCATTGTGTAGTAACTTAGCAAATCCGGGGATTATCAACATGCAAAAGCTTATGATTGAAAGCAAATGCATTATCCAAATCTCTTCTGACAATCTCATTCACAGTTTTGTGGACCTTCCCTTAAGCTGATCCGGTAAATGAGTAGATTTTGAGTCCTATATTATTTCATCGGAAAAATATTAGTACCTGGAAAAAGTACGACATACAGATTTTAGAGTATAAAAGTTAATGGTAAATGGTACAGAAATGTCATTTTTTAAATGTGTTTCAAAGATTTTTATCGTAATATTGACCTGTGGGGATGTAAGGTCAGGTGATGCGTAACATCACAGCCTCTCCTTGACAAATGTCAACCCCGCCTTCTCGTGGTGCATCCTGTTCCCACTAAAGGGGCTCTGACGACCGCCAATAGTGGTATAACTATACCATCGGGATTAGAGGAAATGCTATCCCACACTCACGAACCCGCTTGGCCAGCGTGGTGAGCTATGGCCAAACCCCTCCAAAATGACTCCACAACTTAAATCTTGGGCCTCAGTTTCTGGCGGCTGGAATGTACCTGGCCAAGGCAGCGGCCAGTGCGACATGAAGGCAGAGGGTGCTAAGAATCCCCAGAGGACCGGACTAGGCTGCCATCTGATGCTGACTATGGCTACGTATAACGGACGCTCCCTATCTTCTGATTCAAGGCTTCTTGAATTGGAAGAGGAACTACAAAGGATCAAGTGGGACATCGTCGGGCTAAGTGAGGTAAGGAGATCTCATTGAACTGAAAAGTGGACATCTCTTCTACTATCGTGGGACAGATACTGGCAGAACTAGTGGTGTTGGATTTATAATAAACAAGAAACTGAAGGATAAAGTTGTAGAAGTTGAAAGTTCCTCTGACAGAGCTGCACGACTCGTTATCGAACTCTCGAGAAGATACCAGGTTCAGATTATTCAAGCTTATGCACCCACCACAAGTCATCCTGAAGAAGAAATTGAAGAATTTTATGAGGAAATTTGTCATCTAAATAATAAAGGTAAGCAGCACTTGAAGATAATTATGAGAGATTTCAATGCAAAAATAGGGCAACGGCAACAGAATGAAACTTCAGTAGGTAAATTCGGTCACGGCAACAGAAACCAGCATGGAAATACTCTCGTTGAGTTTGCAGAGGCAGAAGAGTTTTTCATTATGAACTCCTTTTTCAAGAAAAAGCCACACAGGAAATGGACATGGAGACATCCAAATGGGACGACAAGTGAAATTGATTTTATTATGTGTAACAAAAAATTTGTCATGGAAGACTGCAGTGTGCTAAACAATTTCAACACAGGTAGTGACCATGGATTGGTGAGATGTAAGATGCACCTCAACACTAAACTCAAACGTGGCATTCTAAGACAAACAGAATGTATTGACATAACAAACCTTAAGAAACACCATAATACCTTCAAGTTGGAACTGAAGAACAGATTCTCTGCTTTAGAAGGCCTAACATCGGAAGAAGTGGATATTTCTGAAGTTAACAGAAAAGTATCCAAAGCTCTTATGGAAACAGCAACAAAATTAGCTGGGTCTAAGAACAAGTTGCATGTGAACAAATTATCAGGAAAAACCAAAATGTTGATGCAAAAAAGAAGAGAGATGAGGACAACTAAAGAAGATGTGACTTCCAAAGTGGAATATATAGAGCTATGCAAGACAGCACGAAAACGTATCACTGAAGACGTAAGGAAATTCAACTGTGAACTAGTAAGGAAAGCAATTGAAAACAACCAAAGCCTAAAGATAGCAAAGGGACATCTCAGTAAGGGAAGAAAACAGATTATGGCACTGAGAAAAGAAGATGGTTCTGTAACAAGAAATAGAGGTGAAATTTTGACAAGAGTGAAAGATTTCTACTCCAAATTATATGAAAGGGATGATACATGTACTCCAGACATCATGAAAGGTACCAGTACCAGAGTTCTTCCAGTCCTCCCAGCAGAGGTTGCACATGCAATCAAGAACATGAAGCGGGGAAAAGCTCCAGGAGAAGATGGAATTACTGTAGACATTATACAAGAAGCAAGTGGAGAAATCAAAACAGTACTCGCCCAAATTTTCACTCGATGCCTTAATGAAGTGAAAATTCCTGAGGGTTGGAACAACGCTACAATGATCCTGCTACATAAAAAAGGTGACATTGAGGATCTCAGGAACTACAGACCTATTAGCCTCCTATCAGTGGTTTATAAAATCTTCACTAAAGTTCTTTCACACCGTTTGAAGGTAACACTGGACATGGCTCAACCGAGAGAACAAGCTGGATTCAGGAGTGGCCACAGCACTATAGATCATATCCACATACTGAGAGAACTAATTGAAAGAGCGAGGGAATATGAACTTCCATTGTGCATGGCTTTTATTGATTATGAAAAAGCCTTTGATTCGGTGAAATCATCAGCACTTACAATGGCTCTGAAATCCTGCGGTATTGAAGATGCATACATTAATATTATTAATAACATCTATGAAAATGCAAGTGCAAAGATTCGGCTGTTTGAAAATACAGCACAGATAAAAATTGGAAAGGGAGTGAGACAAGGTGACACCATATCTCTGAAGCTCTTTAATGCCACATTGGAAAATGTCTTTCAATCACTGAACTGGGAAAACAAATGGATAAAGATTAATGGAGATTATCTAACCCACCTTCGTTTTGCTGACGACATAGTCATTTTTGCACCTACCCCATCAGAGCTGCAGAGTATGATCCAGGAACTTGCTGACAAGAGTAAAGAAGTGGGATTAAAAATGAACTTTCAGAAGACAAAAGTGATATTCAATGCTTTTACAAGAAATGAAGATTTATCGATTGATGGAGAAAAGCTGGAGATAACAGACACGTACGTTTATCTTGGACAGCAGATATCAAGTGAAGGTCACATTGATGAAGAAATTAATCAGCGTACAAAACTTGCCTGGAGAGCTTTTGGAAGAAACAGCATAACTTTCAAGAGCAATATGCCATTATGTCTTAAAAGAAAAGTGTTTGATCAATGCATCCTTCCAGTGTTTACGTATGGTGCAGAGACGTGGACCTTAACTAAAAGAGACATACAAAGGCTGCAGACAACTCAAAACAGCATGGAGAGGTGCATGCTTGGTGTAACCAGGAGAGATCAGAAGAGGAACTCGTGGATCAGAAAAATGACAAGAGTGGAAGACATCATGATCAGAGTTAAATCCCTGAAATGGCAATGGGCTGGACATACTGCCAGAAAGACAGACCATCGATGGACAGCCGAAAGTTTAGATTGGATTCCAAGGGACAGGAAAAGACCCAGAAGAAGACCACATCGGAGATGGGTGGATGAAATTCGAAAGTATGCGGGAGTGACATGGAGGAGACTGGCACAAGACAGACCGTTGTGGAGGAAACTTGGGGAGACTTTCGTCCAGCAGTGGATTGATAATGGTTGACAATGATGATGATTGACCTGTGAGTCTGACACTGTGAATAGAAGCTGCGGTAGGCCTAACGCATCGCTCGGCAAAGCTTTGGTATGTTAAAAAGAAAGGTTCGTCGCTGTGCCGAAATGACGGGCGGAGGAGTACAAGAGAAAGAGGTTACATTGTTGGCAGGAGAGCGATTAATGTTGTACTGATATGCTGCAGAAAATAGATCCACGTCTTCCACCCTTTATTTTGTTGTGTCCTGTACTCTGTTGGCAGGAAAAACTGGATAAAACCTCTCAGGTCTGCAAAAGATATGTATGCGTAAGATAGAAACTGACCTTCGAACAAGCTATTAACAGGAGAACCAAACATGCAGTGACACAGCAAGCCACCTAGGAATGAAAGATGTTCAAACCAGAAATGAAAGTTATAGTTCACCAGTTTTCTGTACAATATAGAAAAGCATATTAATACTTTCTATTTCGAATCAGGGAATTATATGTGTAAGAATGGAAACTTTCTCAATATCTGCTTTAAAAACAATGACAAAACATGAACTAACTAATATTCTGTGGTGTATGAGTACATAATGCTTCACAGTCCTGGCAAGAACGTACACGGCTGCACTTGTAGTCATCTGTGCCGTCTTTCTTTCAACGGAGGAAAGCATGGCATCATCGCGGTAGCGATGCGTTAGGCCTACTGCGCCTTCTCTTTTGTTTGGAGGTTTAACGACCACCGTGAGAAACTCAATGGGCTATAAGCAGTCGCCCGTCCTTAATTTAGGGTCACTGGTTCCAGGGAAGGGAGAGAGCCAGTGCTGAAAGACAAACACAACACCCATGCCTCAACGGGATTGGAACCCAGACCCCTTCGGACGAATAATCAGTGGCCATCGCTTGGACCACTGCGCCACCGGGCGGCCTTCTTCTCTTCACAGCACTGCACTTACAGTAAATATTACGATAAACATCTTTAAAACACATTTAAAATATGAAATTTCTGCACCATTTGCCGTTAATTTTTTTTTTTTTTTTTTTTTTTTTTTTGATTGGAGGTTTAACGACCACCGTGAGCAACTCAATGGGCTATAAGCAGTCGCCCGTCCCTAATTTAGGGTCACTGGTTCCAGGGAAGGGAGAGAGCCAGTGCCGTAAGACAAACACAACATCCATGCCTCACCGGGATTCGAACCCGGACCCCGTTCGGACGAATGATCAGAGGCCAGTGCCTTAGACCACTGCGCCACCGGGGCGGCACCGTTAATTTCCAGACTCTAAAATCTGTACGTCGCACTTTTCCTAGGTACTAGCATTTTTCCGACGAAATAATTTAGGACGCTAATCTACACATTTACCGCTGATCCATGTCCTAGTCCCATAGTGTAGTAGCAAATCAGGGGACTATTAATGCACAAAAGCTTACGATCCTAAGCATATGCAAAACTCAAATCTCATTTATAGTTATGAAACACCGCCAAAAATTGTTAGACCCAGTGAAAAGTACATACTTCAGAACTATTTAAATGTGGAAAGATATTGTTTTTCTGATGACAAACCAAAATAACTCATTTCCTCTCACCTATTGACTTGCAAATTTTCTCTGTAGTAAATGCTAAATGACCTAACGAAAGACTTTCTCGCATTAGTCAGAACAACACTTCTACACATTTTATAGAAGTAAGCCATAGTAAGACACAATTTACATTAAGCCAAAGTTATTAAAACTGTCAACATAACACAGCAATTTACGACCACAGAACATGTGCAAACTGCAAGCACTGAAGGCCGAAGGGCACAAAACAGTGTTGCCACTTCCAATTTCTAAAGCTACATGAGTTTTAAATTATATGCTTTGCTTGGAATTTAGGTTTTTTTTTTTTTTTTGTTTTTTTTGATTGGAGGTTTAACGACCACCGTGAGCAACTCAATGGGCTATAAGCAGTCGCCCGTCCCTAATTTAGGGTCACTGGTTCCAGGGAAGGGAGAGAGCCAGTGCCGTAAGACAAACACAACATCCATGCCTCACCGGGATTCGAACCCGTTCTTCTTACGGACGAATGATCATAGACCAACGCCTTAGACCACTGCGCCACCGGGGCGGCCAATTTAGGTTTGTGAGCAGCATGAACAAGAAAGAGAGCCATAACAATACGTGCTAATATTAAGTTATTTCAACATTACGAACATTTTTAAAAATAAGAAAAGAAAGAAATTCCATGGAATACTCGCATATTATTTTCACGCTATTACTCTTTTCAATCGGGTGTTTTCTTCTATTTTTATAAACAACTGACATAGATAAAAGAATCTCTCTGAGATGAAGGTGCGCCTAACTTAATCTCCTATTCTCCCCCATCGCCGACAAAGAATCTTTTTCTGAGCAAGGTAATGATTAGCATACTGAGATGTGGCAGGTCCAAGGGGAAGGAAGATATGGGAAACTTTAGCAACGCCCATCTTGATATACAGATTGCCCTGATTTTGCCACTGTAACCTGCAATTTCCCGAAACTACCCCGAAGTTAACAAAACAATATGTCTCCTATCCAAATGCAACTTGAAAATAAGTTCTTTACCACTCCCTTTAACCAAACTGGCACCCTTATAAGCCTTTCCTGCACCTAAATTCTGGAGTCACTACTGACGCTGAGAAGAAAACCAAGAAATGTGGACTGAATTTTCAAACCGCTACTAGAATTTTCAATTATAAGTTTTCAATAAACGAGAAGAACGCGATGAAAGAAACTCCACCATGTCTTTAACACTGAGGTTCAGTTCTGAAACGAAACTCCTCAGTGAATAATATTTAAATATGAGAATTCAGGAATCGAAATTTGGCAACAAAGATTTTGTGGCGGTATTTGTTGTTGGTTGTAATACTAATAATGTGAGTGAAGCAGAAACATGTGGTTATCTTTGGTAACTGGTGAAGTAACTTGCCGAAATTTGAAGGTTATTAGATTTTTACGTTTTGGCTCTTTATCAGAGAGTTTTATCGCAACACCGTAGACAAATTTTACCAGTATAAAGATCTTAGTTTCATTTGAAATTTCTTGAAATCAATTGTACTGCATCCATCTAATCTTGTGAAACTACGTAACTGACAATTGCAATTTATGTAATTATCAACTGGAATTTTAGATCACTCTGCTGTGTATTTTTTATTGCTGATGGTTTCCGCATCAAAGTAGGTGTTACATTTTCTATAGAGCCATCTCTATGTTTGAAATTTATTTATCGTTTTTAAAAAGTTCAGCGAAACTCATACACCGGAGTTTCAATTTTTCAAACTTTCATCGGCTTCAATTGGTACACAAATGTACGACATCCAGTGGTGTTACAGAAATGGTTAGAGTATTGAACGTTGCAGAGAAAAACGATGCTGCCAAAAGTATCGCAGAACTCATGTCAAATGGCAGATTCCGGCGGCGAGAAGGAAATTCAAGGTTTAATAAGATTTATGAGTTTGACTATAATTTATTCAACCAGCGCTGTGTTATGGTGATGACATCAGTTTCAGGACATCTGTTAAATTTGGAGTTTGTTGGTGCCTATAAAAAATGGTAAGAAAAATTTTCCATTTAAAAATATTCCAAATAATGTATTTTAGTTTTGTAACAATTCACAAGAACTGCATTGGAAAACTTGGTTTAGAAACCATTCACTACAATAGAAAGATATAGTTATTAAAAAATAATTTAAGTTTGTAAAATAAGAATCATGAAGGTATTCTTTAAAAGGAAAAGAAAGCTAGCAAATACATTTCATGTTTTGAAAAACCATCAGAATTTTTCTTTCATAGATTAACTAGAACTGTACATGATCATGTAAAAAAGGAAGGTTGATGCTTTATTAAAAGAAGAATTTAGTCCTTTTTTTCTTGTTTTATTTCATAATTGTTTTCTTGCTACCAGGAAGAAAGACAAGCATTTCCCATATGTATTATGTTCACATGGCTAGATTTATTACAGTTCCAGTGTGAATCAACTGTCCACGATGCCAATCAGCAAGAGGTTTTTTCCTTTCCCATTTATTTATCTAAGGTGCCAAAAAGTTTGATCTGGTCATTAATCTTATATGATTTGTAGTTTGGGTAAACAGTTCTTTCTCCTGAGTGCTGTCTTTATTCATGGGATCTTAACATCTTTCCACAATGATAGGCTCTTTGGTAATTTTTTTTTTATTCTGATATAAAATGGTGTAATACTTACAAAACATAAACACTATTGTACACACTAGATATGGCCAGTGTTCATCCCAGGTGTGGAATCGTGAATCATCTATTATCCATATACCTTGTGTGAAAAATAAAATTAAGAAAACTTTTTGGATGTTTTTTACTATAAATTAACTTTTAAATGGTTGATTTTTAGTTTTATTATTAAGTTTCCAAAATTCAGTACTTTTCCCTTGCAACACTTTTAAACTGTTATCATTAATTCTGTTGAGTATTTCTATGTAGTACAATTTTTTTTATGTATCTCATACATGCAGAACTGATTTTCTTATAATGAAAAAAATATATGTGCCACTTGAAAGAACACAAAAATTTGTTTTCAACAGAGAGAAATAAAGGGATAAAGTGGCATTTGCTCTAAATTATATGACAATAAGGATTTTTATATAATGCAAGTAATGATGACATACTATATTCAAGCATTTAAATGTTCTGTAAAATGCTGAAGCTTTTAAAATTAGACTTTTGAGAAGGTACTTGCCTTGCTATAATACTAAGGGAATTGAGGGGGGGACAAACAAGAACTAAGCAATCATAAAAATACTAAGCAAAAATTACATTACTCACTTCATATCACTTTTTGAATCATGTATATTCTTTGGGTATGTATTCGCACCAAACTTCATACCTTCAGCCTCATGTTACAATTTTTTTATATATTATTTTTAAAAATAATAATATGAACAAAAAATCATTATTTGTAGAACATGAAACTATAAGAATGTAGTTTGGAGAAAATACATAACATTTGTAGAACATGAAGCTAGAAGAATGTAGTTTTGAGCATATAATATTTATTTTATTATTATTATTTTTTTAAATTGAAGATTTAATGACCACCAGGATCAGCTTGACTGGCTATAAGTAGTCACCCATTCCTAATTTAGGGCCATTTGTTCCATGGAAGGGAAAGAGCCAGTGCTGTAAGACAAACATAAAATTCATGCCTCACCGGGATTTGAACCTGGATCCATCTCGGACAAATAGAAGCCAGCGCTTAGACCACGGTGCCACCGGGCAGCCAGCCCACGTAACATACGTGATACAAGAAGTGATTATGAGATGAATAATGTAATTTTTGCTTAGTATTTTCATGATTGGTCAAATCTATGGCTTGTCTTCTTATTTATTGAGGACTTGGCATCTAATATAGGTGGACCAATGGGTTTTTAATTATTAGCATTATGTGTTATTTTTAAATGGGAAAATTTGTTCACAAATCTTTCCCAATGTTACTTATTGTAGAAAATAGGTGTTCATTAAAGATCCAGATTCACGGTCGCCACTGACAATAATTATAAACTTGATTGTCGTGGCGACTAAAAACGTTTGATGAAATCGGCAATTCTGGCGACCTGTGCGGAAAAAAATTATGTACCGTAGGGAAAAAAAAAATATTTAATTAATTAATTTTATTTAACTTGTGCTGTATGGAAATTTTTTTAACTTGTACAGAACTCCCATGGTTTTGAAAAATTTTACTCCAAATGTACGGAAATTGCACGAAATGGCACACAATTTGAGTTGTACAGAAGTCGCACATACAGAAGCTATTCTGCTTGAACAGCAGTAGAAAAGTAAAGGAAAAAAGTTATAAAGAAGGCGAGAGCGTCGCATCGGTTTTTGATCACAAAGAATGCGCCATGGGTGATGGGTCATCCTGGGAAAATAAGGTTCGCAAGGTTGCGTGAGGGATGAAAGCTTCTTCCCTTTGACAATAAATCACTTACTTCCCTGCCGGCCTGTGTTGGGGAAGTCGTACTGGGAGAAATTTTTATAAAAAAAAATTCTCCAATTTTTTAAATAACCGAACGCAAATTTTACAGTGACCAAGAGGCGTCAAAATCAACTCCCATGTGCCCATGTGAAGTTTCATCAAAATCCGAAGAAAAAGTTAGCAGAAATCTTTATAAAAAAAAAAAAAATTCTCCAATTTTTTAAATAACCGAATGCAAATTTTACAGTAACCAAGACACGTCAAAATCAACTCCCATGTGAAATTTCGTCAAAATCCGATGAAAACTTTAGAAGTTAGGCATTTCTTTCTATTTTTAATGAATGTTTGCTGAAAGAAAGCCTACGTAGTCCATACTCTCTCTCTCTCACTGCTGTCTCCTGGGTTGCGTTTAGGGTGCGCCTTTGAGCATTGCAGAGTGGCCGGCTAAAAAGAAACAATTTTTTTTACAAATTAATCCTGACCGAGTTTTCTGTCAGCTTTCCGTGCTCACTTAAAAAAAAAAACCAAGTTAGTAAAATCGTGCAATGCATTGATTATGATACGCTTTCCAACATACCAGAAATTATTACTCAAGTTATGAGGATAATGGTTGTGGAATAAATCTCGCTCCTGTGTCCTGACCTTTGACCCCATTTCGATGATATTCAACAGAACCGGTTCAGTATACCTCAAGAATAACATACTAAAGTTTTGTCGCAATAGAAGCAGTTTTACGCAAGTTATGAGAATAATGGCTGTGGAATAAATCTTGCTTTTGTGCAATGACCTTTGACCCCATTTAGTTGATATTCAACAGAACCGGTTCACTATACCTCAGGAACAACATGATAACGTTTTGCCGCAATCAAAACATTTTTAGGTAAGTTATGATGCACAAGGGCAATGGAATGGTTCCCACTCCACTGTCCTGACCTTTGACCCCATTTCGTCCATTTTCATTAGGGTTCGTCCCCAGTGGCTCCCTACCTCATACTAAAATTTCATCGAAATCGAACCATTTTTACGCAAGTTATGACGCATAAGGGAAATGGAATGAATCCCGCTTTTGTGCCCTGACCTTTGACCCCATTTTGCCCATTTTCAACAGGGTTCGTCCCCAGTGGCTCCCTACCACATACTAAAATTTCATCGAAATCGAACCATTTTTACGCAAGTTATGACGCATAAGGGCAATGGAACAAATCCTGCTCTTATGTTCTGCCTGACCTTTGACCCCATTTCGCCCATTTTCAACAGGGTTCGTCCCTGGTGGTTCCTTACCAAATACTAAAATTTCATCGAAATCAAACCATTTTTACGCAAGTTATGACGCATAAGGGCAACGGAACAAATCCCACTCTTATGTCCTGCCTGACCTTTGACCCCATTTCGTCCATTTTCAATAGGGTTCGTGCCCAGGTGGTTCCCTACCACATACTAAAATTTCATCGAAATTGAACCATATATACGCATGTTATGATGCATAAATCAATGAAATGGATCCCAATTTTATGTCCTGATCTTTGACCCCATTCCACCCATTTTCAATAGGTTTCGTTCCCAGGTGGTTCCTTACCACATACCAAAATTTCATCGAAATCGAACCATTTTTACGCAAGTTATGACACATAAGGGCAATGGAATAAATCCTGCTCTTATGCCCTGCCTGACCTTTGACCCCATTTCGCCCATTTTCAATAGGGTTCATGCCCAGGTGGTTCCCTACCACACTAAAATTTCATCGAAATCGAACCATATTTACGCATGTTATGACACATAAAGGCAATGAAATGGATCCCGCTTTTATGTCCTTACCTTTGACCTCTATTCCGCCCATTTTCAACAGGGTTCGTTCCCAAGTGGTTCCTTACCACATACTAAAATTCGATTGAAATTGAACCTTTTTTACGCAAGTTATGACGCATAAGAGCAATGGAATGGATCCCGCTCCTATGTCCTGACCTTTGACCCTGTTTCGCCCATTTTCAATAGGGTTCGTCCCCAGGTGGTCCCCTACCACATACTAAAATTTCGTTGAAATCGAACCATTTTCACGTGAGTTATCAAAAGTTCTTCATATTTCCGGACGGACAAAGCTGGAGCATATACGCTTCTTCAACCTACGGTTGGAAAGCGTAAAAAAATTGGTTAACTTGACTTTTTGTCATTATTTTTACCAAAAATAGTGTATTTAGTTAATACTAAGTTTGAATTTTATCCAAACTCTCTATAATCTAGAAAATTCTAAAATCCAAAATTGGCAAAGTCTGGGTGATTCATTCTGGATTTTCAAGGTTGTACTGTAATAGTATTTCCATACCTGCCAACTACTACAGAATGTCCGTAGTTTCTATGGATTTAGTTGTCTGACTATGGATCTCGCTGTGAAAACTACGGATTCCACAAATTTTCATTTTGTTTAATTTTTTAAAATTTTGCCATTGCTTTTTGATATACAGTCGAACTCTGTTAAGACGAGCTGTTCGGGATCAAACAAATTGCTCGTTATAGCCGTTACTCGTATAATCCGGGAAAAACCCAAAATATCAAGGAAATCATTCAAAAAATAAATTTCTTTATCAAATATAGTACATACAATGTTTAATGTTGAGATATACATAGTACTTACATTTAGTTGAAATTACCGTACAATATTTTGGTTAGTGTGGAATTCTTGAAAAATGCGTATGTACAGTACCACATACACACAGAACTATACGTACCATTATACATACTGTAGTACATACATATGTAAGTACGTACGATGTGATGCTGATTAAGTTGAAATTCTTGAATAACGGACATGTAAACTACATACGTACTGTATGAAATACAATATGTACTATACATTATTGTAATTTTTGTACCATACAGTACTTAGATTAAATTAATCTGCCCAAAGCACATATCCTTTTTATTTCGTATGAAAAATGTTGGTTAATTTTAGCTGCGTTGTCCTTGACTTCAACCGAAAATCCATCAGATTATGCTTAACAGCTAATAATGCATTGAACACACACTCGTTGCCAGAATTAGTTTCATAAAATCTAGTCAAAACATCCAATGCATTTTGTGCTTGATTGTAAGTCACAACTTCTTGTGTTTCTGTAATGTTTTCGCCTTCACTGTCGGTTTCAGTTTCTTCATTCACTTCAATGACTTCTTGCACAATTTGTTCCTCTGTTAAAATTCCAGTTGTTAGGACCGCAGCGTCAATGTCGATAAAATCGTCAAGAGAATTGCAGTTTTTAAAGGTGCTTAAATCTCTACTTTTTAACCATTCTGATAAGGGGAGATCATCATCATCAATCACTTCAGTGCTTTCTGCTAAAGTCTCCTTTAGAAGACCAGCCTTCCTATAACAATTTTTAGTGGTTGTCGGAGTGACACTATCCCAGCTTCTCTCATAAGACGAACAGCATCCAATACGGAAATCTTAATTTCTAGCTTCTTCTCCATTTTCTGGATTAATTGTATGGTTAGAAATAGCTGAAAATGGCACTTAAAGCTCGTTATAATCCCTTGGTCCATAGGCTGTAGAATTGATCTTGTGTTTGGTGGTAGGAACACAAGTTTGATATTTGTCAAGTTTTCTACTTTGGGATGTGCTGGGCAGTTGTCTATTAACAATAAAATGTTTCTGGTTTTTTTTCGTAGTTCACGATCCCATTTATGAAGTTCTCCCGTAAAGATATCAGATGTCATCCACGTCTTTCTGTTTGCTTTATAATCAACCGGGAGATGCTGAACATTATTAAAACATCGAGGCTTTAACGATTTGTCAATCACCAATAATGTTCTTTTTTTCATTTCCTGCCATGATCGCACAAATTAGAACGGTTAGCCAATTTACCTCCAATGCATTTCTCGCCTTTAAAAGTTAGTCATGTCAGGGGTTACCTTGTAAAAAATGCCCGTTTCATAAGCATTGAATATGTTCTGCTCACTGAATTCTGAATTGAAGCTGGACCAAACGCTTTTTAGCCATTGACTTACAGATTCCGTATCAGCAGATATTGATTCCCTGACATTTTTGCGTAAACAATATTGTGTCTGTTCTTGAAGCGATCAAGCCACCCATTACTGCATAAAAAATTCTCGTGACCGAACTGTACTTCAAATTTTTCCGCTTGCACTTTTAAAATCAGTCCATTGTTAGGAAAACCAGCATCACGTTGAACTTTAAACCAACAAAGTAAAGGTTCATCAATATCAGTTTTTTCACACTTTTTCATTTTTTGCAATCTGTAAGATTGTTTTCAAATGCTGACAAAACTGCACTTTGTTCTTCCACAATGTAGATACGGTAGATGAAAGCCTTTTGGGTAGCACGTGGCTAATTGACGCCACCTTTCAATGCTGCGCTATATTTACTGGGTGTAAAAAAAAAAAAAAAAATCTGAAAGTCTTGCAGATTTGCTCGCTATAACAGAGTTGATACTCGTAACAAGCGGAATAATTTAACACTAATTGCATATGAAACCAAACTTCTTCTGGCATTTACTCGCTATAGCCGGGACCTCGTTATAACCGAGCTCGTCTTAACCAAGTTCAACTGTACATGAGATTCTTAAGCGGATTTGCAAAATTCCTCATTTTTTGAAATCATTAAATCATTCACAGAATCAATGTAAAACTGAAGACAATTTGTGTGTGTTTGGGGGTCGTCTGGAGACGGTATTTCGTGTTTTAAAACTTTTGAAAACGGTTGTTAAACGGAGTAAAAACATTACTGTAATCATAATTTTTTCTCCCAATGTTGCATTTGTTTCCAGTTTTCTTGTTAAATATGATTTTATGGCATAAAAGTTTGTATTTAAGCTTGAAACTGTAGAGGATGGAGGTTAGACTCCGCAAAAAATTTCCCCGTTTTCTTCAGGCATCAGATTCTTCCTCAAAATCGAGGAATTCCGTCTTTTTCGTTATTATTTTGGTCATTCGCGAGATCAATGCACAAGTGAACAAAATTTAAATTGGGAGGGGGGGGCTTTCGTTGGATGACGGAATTCCATCTTATCTTTACAAAAATTTCGAAAACGGAAGGTCGACTGAATTCAGGTTTTTTTCGGTCGTAATTCCTTTTTTTTCGCGATGTTGCCTCTGCCAAGTATAATTCTTAAATAACATGCCACTGCATAAATGTTTGTATTTTAGCTTGAAAATAGTGAGAAAATTTCCAAAACTGGAAGCTGGACAGTTCAAAGATTTCTTCTGTAATGCCCCCCCCCCCCCCACATGCTATCTAGCAAGAAATTTTTAGCTGGAAGCGTTATGATCAAGCTGATAAAAGTTCATGAATGTGCTGCACATGCCTTCACTCTCCATTACATTTCTTTGAGATGTATTTTTCAGGTAGAAACATCTTGGAAAGAGACAGATAACCGAGTGTAGGAGAACTGGCCGTCAGACACGTGGACACCGGAGAACTAGCCACCCGGGGAACTGGTAAAAAAGATCTTAAGGGACCGTAAAAACATGGCGTTTTTGACTGCTTCCCTGCCACGTCCGCAGAGATAGGTTATCAGGGTCGCATAGTTTTCGTATTTTCTTAATGGCAATATTTAATGTAATTCTTTATAAAGGAATGTTTATAATCTACAACTCAACAAAAGAATTTCAGGGTTTATGAATTACGGTTTAACAAATTCCCCATGAGCATGTGAAAACGCAGGAAATCTGTCCGGATGGGGTTGGGGATGGGATGTAATACCAAAAATATGAAATATAAAGAATTTCTGGTTCGATCCGGAGATTTTCGGCGTTTACAAACTATATCTCAATAAATTCTCTGCGGGCATGTGCCAACGTAAGAAAACTGTCGGAAATATAAAGTATAAAGAACTTTTGGTTTGATCCGGAGATTCTCTGCGGGCATGTACTAACGCGAGAAACCTGTCGGGGGTTATTACCAAAAATATGAAATATAAAAAATTTCTGGTCTGAACCAGAGGTTTTCAGCATTTACAAAGTACAACTCTACAAACTTTTCTGAGGGTATTTGCTACCGCAGAAAACCTGTCCGTGGGGTGGGGGATAACCTCCCCCAACAGATTTCCTGCGTTTGCACATGCCAGCATAGTTTATATTTTCCGCATTAAGATACCCCACTCTCCTCCCGACAGGTTCTTTGCGCTAATATAAAATATATCTGGTCTGAACCGGAGGTTTTCAGCATTTGCAAAGTACAACTCTACAAAATTTCTGAGGGTATTTGCTACCGCAAGAAACCTGTCTGTGGGGTGGGGGATAACCTCCCCCGACAGATTTCCTGCATTTGCACGTGCCAGCATATTTCATATTTTCCGCATATTAGATACCCCGCCCTCCTCCCGACAGGTTCTTTGCGCTAACACCTGCCCGCAGAGAATTTGCGGAGTTGTTTGTAATCGCAGAAAATCTCCGGGCGGACCAGAAATTCTTTATATTTTATATTTTTGGTATTAAGACCCTCCCCCCCCCCCCACAGGCTACCTGTGTTTGCACATGCCCGCAGAGAATTCGTTGAGCTGTACTTTATAAACCCTGAAATTCTTTTGTTAAGTTGTAGATTATAAACATTTTTTATAAAAGAATTACATTAAATATCGCAATTCAAAAAATACGAAATTACGGAAACTTTATGTGATTCAGGTAACCAACCTCTGAGGACGTGGCCACGGAGCACTCCAGAACACAATTTTTATACGGCCCCTTAAAATTTTTGTGGCCAGTTTTTCGGGGGTCAGTTCTTCACTTTGTCTTTGGCCCGAAAATCATGGACATGTCTAAATTCCTTATTGAAAATAAAACATTATAATAAAAAAAAAAGCTTTGTGAACCAACCAACAGTTGCTCAAGTTGTGGGAAATATAGCCACACAATATTTGTTTATTCAGATCGATTTTATGTCACTGAAATCACAATGTGACCACTGGGGGCTAGTTTTCCGGTGACCACTTTCCCTTGCCTGGAGATAACCAGAAACCTCTATATTCATCCAACTTCTCCCTTGGTGGTTCATCAATTGAAAATCATAAAGATAGGTAGCTTCTGTGTATATATTTTTTTTCCTGGAGGGGTCTCTAAAGTTCAATTTTTATCAGTTCTTTTTATGTGGACGCCATAGAACTCTTGCAGGATGGAGCTTATATTTATTCTGCGCTATCCACGGATCATATATATATTTCTTTTTTGAGTAAAATGTTTGCTAAGAATTTTTTAAAAACCCTAGTCACAATGTAGAATACATAATGTAGACTATCTTCACTCACAAAACAATCGTAAATACAGAAACGTGATGCAATGGGAAAATTTACCCCGGCATCTGGATATCTTTTATAAAAGTTAGTAAACTGGTATGCTGTATGTGAAACGAAAATTTGTCATATTTTAGTGCATCTCACCTCGTAGCTCAAAAACAAAGTACGTTGCAAAAATTCTAAAACAACAACAACAAAAAAAAAAAAAAGATTTTTATTTATTTATGTTTGCAATTTTTGCTCATCAAAAAATAGCAGCACCTTGTCCCAGATTGGCTTAGAAAATTATCTTTGGTGGCATTTGAAAGCTTTTGATAAGGTCCTTCAATTGATATGTAACACCAAGGTATCTTGCAGAAATAAATACACTGCCGGACAATTGCTAAGGACGGATGACAATAGCAACGATAGCAACCATAAAATGGAAGGCAGGAAAATGTGGAAATTAGCATAAGTGCGGGATACAGTAAGACGTGTTGTGCGTATGCAAATTTTGGATTGCCGAACTTGTTCGTGACGTCATAGCGCTGATAAGAGATATAAAGGATTTGACGCGTATTGACCGTTGCTGTTCAAACGCAAAGTTGAAAGGGGGAAAGAATCAATTTTCAGTATGTCTTCCCAACATCACCTAGATGATTTTACGCGTGGCCGTATTATTGGCAAGATTGAAAAAGGGCGAAAAATAACAGATGTTGCCAGGGAGTTCGACATCAGTCACAGTGTTGTTTCAAGGCTTTGGAAATCATTTCAAACAAATGGAGAGAGTAGCAAACGTCACGGGGGAGGTCGTGTTCGCAGTACGACACCTGCAGAAGATCGGTACATGGTGCTATCAACAAAAAGACACCGGCGCAGCACAGCTAGTGAGGTAGCAAATCAGTTTATGGCTGCTACTGGCAAGCGGATCTCCCCAAAAACTGTCGCGAGAAGTTTGCATGAAGGAGGACTATACGCCCGCCGTCCTGTTGTGTGCATCCCATTGTCCAGACGTCACCGTGCCGCCCGTTTGCAATGGTGCCATCAACATCGCAATTGGACTGATAACGACTGGTCTGCTGTCCTCTTCTTAGATGAGAGTAGATACAGTCTATCGTCTGATTGTCGACGACAACTGATCTGGCGTGATAGTGGTACTGCATATTGTCCAGCAAACATACAGGAAAGGGACCGATATCCAACATGTAGTGTCATGGTATGGGCTGGCATCATGATCAATGGCCGTACGTCCCTCTATGTGCTTCCCACTGGGACTATGACTGGCCAACGATACATTAATCATGTTCTGCTACCTCATGTTCGCATGTTCCGTCGTGCTGTCGGTGATAGATTCATTTTCATGGACGACAACGTAACATGTCATCGAACAGTCGCTGTCCAGGAGTGTCTTGAGAGCGATTATATTCAACGCCTTGTATGGCCAGCATGTTCTCCAGATCTGAATCCCATTGAAAATGTGTGGGATGCTTTGGGGAGGAGTCTTGCTGGTCGCTAATGCCCTCCAATAAACAAGGACACCCTCATCCGTGCACTGACAGAGGAATGGGATAAATTACCCCAACAGCTGCTTGATAATGTTGTGCAAAGCATGACACGACGTGTGGAATCTTGCATCTCCCTCCATGGTGGCCATATCCCGTATTGACATCTTACGCCGGAACGCCTGCGGACGGTAATTGCATTTTTTCACGTTTACGTATTCTGCACAAAATGGCCTGTTTGCCCCTTGAACACGTTCCAAAGCCTTCTGGATTTCAGAGCACAATAAATTGTCTTTCTTGTAATGTCCTGGCATTCTGACATTATTTTATTTCACTTGGCATCCAACCACACTTACTTTTTTATGCGCTGTATAGCCGTTTATGATGTCCTTAGCAATTGTCCAGCAGTGTAATACAAAAAAGACTTGTGTAAGGACAAGTAAAATTAAATATCTTCGACGTCTTTGTATATATAGACATTTTCCATATGAAATTCAGAATTGTAAATTTTTTTTTTTCATTTTTCATGTGCCAAAGTAAGCACGTGGCATTACTTTTAGTAACGTGGAATACCGTTCGACCAGGAAATAATCTCTGACTATTCTTCTCGATGTTTCTTGAAGCCAGAGGTTGTGTATCACTATCACTGTTATTCGCACCTGCCTTCGGACATTGCAATGTCAAGGTGTGGTCATTCATGGTTTACAAGCTTTTGACCTCGGAGCATGACCCGGGCTCCTGAGAATTTGGGGAAAGGCGCCAGGACAAAGAAGAGCAGAGCATAGATGGCTTCCTAGTCTCCTTCTGGAGTGTCAAAATTGTTAACCCTCAGAGTCTCGGCATCCAATGAAAATTCACGATTTCTCACAATCTCCATTCTATCCCAAAGCCCAAAAAATTTATTAATCTCTGTGTTGGAACATAAATAGTCCCTGTTTGGCCTTTAAAATAATTTTAGAATTTGGTTCTCCATTCCCTAATTTTTTAAAGTAGAATCTCCCAGTCAACTCAAAAATAAAAATAAAAATTGCTCTACATCCTGAATTACATCCAATTCTAAAATTACTGCTTTGAGCAAAAATCTCCCAAATTTTCTCTGTTTATGGTTTCATGAAATTTCCGTTACACCACAATTTTCTCCACCATCTCACAGCACCCCAGGAATTATCTCGGATTAATCGTACTCATTGGTCAGGATGAGCTTCATCATCACTATTATTGGAGATCAGCACGGCTCCCTCACCCCATCCACTATGACATTTTTAATAACACTTGAAGTACCTAAACTGTTTTTCTTCTTCTACTTGGCTCCTCTTCCTCTGTACCTTACCTTGCCTCCTATCCACGTTCAGGCATGATGCCTAGCTGATTTATTTAGTACTGATCAAAATTGTAAGGACATTTTTTGCATGCTATTTTTACTTAGCTCTTAAGGGTGGAGTTTCAGTGAATTAAACTGCAGCCATCAGCATACTCCTACAACTCTGTTAAATTTCATCTTTCTCCAGAAAACAATGGAACATTCTTATCGCTTCTATAGCAGGCATTTCCTGCAGTCCCGAACATTTGTAGATTTTTCCCGATTTTTTTTTTCAATCCCTAGCCACTCACCCAAATTTTTAAACCTTTTTCTTAAAAATTCCTTTTGCAGGAAATAATTCCAGTATTACTCCAGGACTTTATGCAAAATTACAAAAAATGAAGAACTTTCCAAGTTCTGGAAATCAAAATAAAATTTCAGGACGTTCCTAAGATTCCTTGGGCTGTTATAACTCTGTATGTGACCAGAGATGCTTAGACATCCAATAATAATAATAATAAGAAGAAGAAGACGATACAAAGAGAACAAACACACAGCGACATATTCGAAAACAATGAGAAAAGCTTCTATCGTAACATTACCAAGAAAGACATCAAAGGCGAAGGACCACCAGAATGTGAATTCCTGTTGGAGGCCGGGGGCGATGCTACATGTATATGTAGGTATGTGTGTATATGCACATAGTATATATATATATACATATATGTATGCATACGGGATGTAAGGTCAGGTGATGCGTAACATCACAGCCTCTCCTTGACAAATGTCAACCCCGCCTTCTCGTGGTGCATCCTGTTCCCACTAAAGGGGCTCTGACGACCGCCAATAGCGGTATAACTATACCATCGGGATTAGAGGAAATTCTATCCCACACTCACCAACCCGCTTGGCCAGCGTGGTGAGTTATGGCCAAACCCCTCCAAAATGATTCCACAACTTAAATCTTGGCCCTCAGTCTCCGGCAGCTGGAATGTACCTGGCCAAGGCAGCGGCCAGTGCGACATGAAGGCAGAGGGTGCTAAGAATCCCCGGAGGACCGGACTAGGCTGCCATCTGATGCTGACCTTGGCTACGTACAATGGACGCTCCCTATCTTCTGATTCAAGGCTTCTTGAATTGGAAGAGGAACTACAAAGGATCAAGTGGGACATCGTGGGGCTAAGTGAGGTAAGGAGAAAAGGAGAAGATCTCATCGAACTGAAAAGTGGACATCTGTTCTACTATCGTGGGACAGATATTGGCAGAACTAGTGGTGTTGGATTTATAATAAACAAGAAACTGAAGGATAAAGTTGTAGAAGTTGAAAGTTCCTCTGACAGAGTTGCACGACTTGTTATCCAACTCTCGAAAAGATACCAGGCTCAGATTATTCAAACTTATGCACCCACCACAAGTCATCCTGAAGAAGAAATTGAAGAATTTTATGAGGAAATTTGTCATCTAAATAATAAAGGTAAGCAGCATTTGAAAATAATTATGGGAGATTTCAATGCAAAAATAGGGCAACGGCAACAGAATGAAACTTCAGTAGGTAAATTCGGTCACGGCAACAGAAACCAGCGTGGAAATACTCTCGTAGAGTTTGCAGAGGCAGAAGGGTTTTACATCTTGAACTCCTTCTTCAAGAAAAAGCCACACAGGAAATGGACTTGGAGACATCCAAATGGGACGACAAGTGAAATTGATTTTATTATGTGTAACAAAAAATTCGTCATAGAAGACTGCAGTGTGCTAAACAAGTTCAACACAGGTAGTGACCATAGATTGGTGAGATGTAAGATGCACCTCAACACTAAACTTGAACGTGGCAAGCTCATAAGACAAACAAAATCTATTGACATAACCAACCTTAAAAAACACCATAATACCTTCAAGTTGGAACTGAAGAACAGGTTCTCTGCTTTAGAAGGCCTAACATCAGAAGAAGTGGACATCTCTGAAGTTAACAGAAAAGTAACCAAAGCTCTTATGGAAACAGCAACAAAATTAGCTGGGTCTAAGAACAAGTTGCATGTAAATAAATTATCAGGAAAAACGAAAATGTTGATGCAAAAAAGAAGAGAGATGAGGACAACTAAAGAAGATGTGACTTCCAAAGTGGAATATATAGAGCTATGCAAGACAGTAAGAAAAAGTATCACTGAAGATGTAAGAAAATTCAACTGTGAACTAGTGAGGAAAGCAATTGAAAACAACCAAAGCCTAAAGATAGCAAAGGGACATCTCAGTAAGGGAAGAAAACAGATTATGGCACTGAGAAAAGAAGATGGTTCTGTAACAAGAAATAGAGGCGAAATTTTGACAAGAGTGAAAGATTTCTACTCCAAATTATATGAAAGGGATGATACATGCACTCCAGACATCATGAAAGATACCAGTACCAGAGTTCCTCCAGTCCTTCCAGCAGAAGTTGCACATGCAATCAAGAACATGAAGCGGGGAAAAGCTCCAGGAGAAGATGGAATTACTATAGACATCATACAAGAAGCAAGTGGAGAAATCGAAACAGTACTCGCCCAAATTTTCACTCGATGCCTTAATGAAGGAAAGATTCCTGAGGATTGGAACAACGCTACAATGATCCTGCTACATAAGAAAGGTGACATTGAGGATCTCGGAAACTACAGACCTATCAGCCTCCTATCAGTAGTTTATAAAATCTTCACTAAAGTTCTTTCACACTGCTTGAAGGTAACACTGGACATGGCTCAACCGAGAGAACAAGCTGGATTCAGGAGTGGCTACAGCACAATAGATCATATCCACGTGCTGAGAGAACTAATTGAAAGAGCGAGGGAATATGAACTTCCATTGTGCATGGCTTTTATCGATTATGAAAAAGCCTTTGATTCGGTGAAACCATCAGCAGTTACAATGGCTCTGAAAACCTGCGGTATTGAAGATGCATACATTAATATTATTAATAACATATATGAAAATGCAAGTGCAAAGATTAGGCTGTTTGAAAATACAACACACGTAAAAATTGGAAAAGGAGTGAGACAAGGTGACACCATATCTCCGAAACTCTTTAATGCCACATTGGAAAATGTCTTTCAGTCACTGAACTGGGAAAACAAAGGGATAAAGATTAATGGAGATTATCTAACCCACCTTCGTTTTGCTGATGACGTAGTCATTTTTGCAACAACCCCATCAGAGCTGCAGAGTATGATCCAGGAACTTGCTGATAAGAGTAAAGAAGTGGGATTAAAAATGAACTTTCAGAAGACAAAAGTGATGTTCAATGCTTTTACAAGAAATGAAGATTTATCGATTGATGGAGAAAAGCTGGAGATAACAGACACGTACGTTTATCTTGGACAGCAGATATCAAGTGAGGGTCACATTGATGAAGAAATTAATCGGCGTACAAAACTTGGATGGAGAGCTTTTGGAAGAAACAGCATAATTTTCAAGAGCAATATGCCATTATGTCTTAAAAGAAAAGTGTTTGATCAATGCATCCTTCCAGTGCTTACGTATGGTGCAGAGACGTGGACCTTAACTAAAAGAGACATACAAAGGCTGCAGACAACTCAAAGCAGCATGGAGAGGTGCATGCTTGGTGTAACCAGGAGAGATAAGAAGAGGAACTCGTGGATCCGAAAAATGACAAGAGTGGAAGACATCATGATCAGAGTTAAATCCCTGAAATGGCAATGGGCTGGACATACTGCCAGAAGGACAGATCATCGATGGACAGCCGAAATTTTAGATTGGATTCCAAGGGACAGGAAAAGACCCAGAAGAAGACCACATGGGAGATGGGTGGATGAAAGAAATTCGAAAGTATGCAGGGATGACATGGAGGAGACTGGCACAAGACAGACAGTTGTGGAGGAAACTTGGGGAGACCTTCGTCCAGCAGTGGATTGATAATGGTTGACAATGATGATGATGATGATGTATGCATACAATATATATAAATATGTATACAGTTCATATTCTATTAAGAAGAGACCTAAGCAAAAAAAAAATTATATATATTTTTTTTGACTCATACCAAGTACAACATAGAAAGGGTTATATGTCTACCGGTGTGAGTAAAAGGAGAAAAGATAAAAATAAAATAAAACAACTGAATGTAGAAAGTGTCGAGAATACTGAGCCTTGGCTTTATCAAGGACCAGCAAAAACTCTGCATTTTCTCACTTCCACAAAGACCTAGTTGGAAATGGGTTTCTGCAAAGCCATGGATGCAAGTTATAAGCCCACCAAAAATTGTTTTAAAATTTATATATATGTCATGACCTCCGCAGGGTTGTATGACCTAGCGCTAGTTAACAATTTAGCTTACATCCATAACTTCCATGGCCCGACCCATGCTCTTCATCTGTTACTATTAAACAGAGAGAAGAAGATTAAAGAGAACTCAAGTTGTGAGAGTGACATAATAATTAGAAATAATTTTCAGCTATAACGAAACGCCAAGTTCGCCTGAGAGAGAATATAAACCTGAAAAGTAATACAAAAGAATTCCAAATTTTTACATTGCAATTAAAAAGGAAATATTAATTTTTTAAAACTCAGATTTTTGAAAGAAAACTTGATTCTAAAACCCCCTACTCCGCTACTTCTGACAACACAAAAACGAGAATAAATTAAAGACAATAATTAACTAAAGAAAAGCTTTGTGAAAGTTATATGACATAAACAATTAGTTGCAATATGTACAAAGTATTTCAGCAGTGCTTTAAGTGCATAATTAAGTAGTTATTAAGACCTTAACTACTTTGAAAATACAGCGCAAAGTAAAGGAACTATGCTTAGCCAGCTTCTGTGCCTAAGTTTCCTAAAAGACGCGCAAAGTTACCAAGAAAAGAAAGAGTTAAAACCCGCAAAAATGTTAACAGTCTAGCCAGTGCCTAAATGCTAAAAAGCGAAAAACAACAGAGAAAAAATACAAGAAGTACAAACATTGAACTTATAAAACCTAAAACCCTAAGACAATGAAGAGAGCTTACCTCTTATGCAACTAAACTTTCTCCACTCAAGAGGAAACATGGCCGACTTTTTCCCCAAACTTCCAAACACGACTGCCACTCCCTAGTCGCTGGGGGGCAGTGTGGGTGGGGCTGATGGCCTCCTCACACTGAAAGAAACCAACTCGCGGAGATTTTATCCAGAGAAAAAAATATATATACTTAAGACTGTGGACCTGTATGATCAGAAAGAGCAGAATTAACTCTCCAGAATACATGAGAAATATCATAAAATACACAAGTGGTGTATTTAATAATCTTTGCATGTATTAAATCACCTTAGTGAGCTTCTATGGATTATTCAGAATCTTATTAATTTTAACGTTAGTTTTACTATTTTTAGTTTAGCTATTCTAGTGAGTGAATAACTAGTTTTCTTTTTTATTTGTTTTTATTTTCTTTTATAAACAGATTTTTATGCTTTTTTTGTGATTTTGTCTGTATTATTTAATTTTTTGTTTTAATAGGACCTTCATATCCATAGCACTAAGGTTCCTTTTAGTAGTTAATAGGCATCCTCTAGCCAACTTCCTTACGGCTTTGATTGGTCAGAATCATATTATTAACTGTGTAGAAAATTAAAGCAGATCTGCCAACCTTACTCTATTATTCAGAATAATTTTTCTTAAAGTTCTTTTGATGAAAGATAAAGGAATATCATTCTCTAGAAAACTATCTAATAGTAAATTAATGTGGTAATTGAAGTCCAGATTGTTGCTGCAAATTCTTGAAATTCTTAGGACCTGAGAAATTAGTACATTCTCAATTACTTTGGTTGATATGTTATTATTCCAGTGTAGATATTTAATTACTTTGAAAGGAAAATTAACTCTTTTATCAAAGAGGCTAATAGATGGGTTACCTCTGTTGAGCTTAATGCTTAAGTCTAGGAACTCTAGTTCCTGATTACTGTGGTTGGTTTTACATAAGTTAAGAGAGCTAGGATAGATATTATCAAAGTCACTCTCTATAACTTCTGAATTATTGATACACAGCAGATCATCAATATATCTAAATGTGTAAAGGTAGTTATCTGAGCAGGTGGGGTGATTTTTAATGAATTTATATTCCTTAAAGAACAGGAATAGATTAGCAATATTCGTGGAGGTTGATGTTCCCATGGGGATACCGTTCACTTGCTTATAGAGAGTATTATTATATAAGATATGGTTATTTTTATGCAGCAATTGAGATAAGAGTTCCAGGCTCCTACATTAACAAATTGGTTAAGTTTAAATTCTGCATACAGCTCTTTAAAGGTAGTGATTATATCTGATAGAGGCAGATTTGTATATAGGTTCTCAAAATCATAACTATTAATATCTAAGGGACTTACTTTGAGTATAGTAGAAATTACTTCTGCATTATTATTAATTATCCAAAAATCTCTGTACATCAAATTAGTACAGTTTCTAATGTGTTTCAAAACCCTCTTCAAGATATCTTCAAAGGCAAGATCTATTTTCTTTTTATGACTCCTAACTCCACTAGCTATGAACCTGAACTTCACAGGATCTTTATGAAACTTAACCGTTGCAAAAAGAAATGGAAATTCAGGCTCATATCTTCTAGTTTGTGGAATTTTAAGTTTCCTGAAGAAAGCCTTAAACCTATTTTCTAACTGCTTGGTAGAATAACTTACGGGCTCATACGTTACTCTATTATTGAGTTCCATAGTTAACAATTCAAAATAGAACTTCTTACAGATAATTGCAAAATTATTGCTAGCTTTATCCGTAGTAGTAAAAATAAATAGGTCTTGTAGTTTGGAGAGTGACCTTTTGGCATCTCCAGATAAAAAGAGATTTCTATCGAAACAAAAGTCCAGACCTGCCATAAGATAGACAGATATTCATTAGATAGATAGATAAAAGTGTTGACATACGGGGCTTTAGGGGGGACTTAAGCCCCAAAGTACCCCCGTGGGTTTGCTGGTGCACGGTACAGACAGGAGATAGATGCTAGCAAAGGATGTTTGTTTGATTTTGTTTTTCAGATAAAGATGTGTCTATTTTTAATTACACACCTTCCTTTTCTTAAAAAAAAAAAAAAATCTTTTTTGAAAAATTTACGTTGAATGATAGAAATAAAAATAAATAACACAAAATAACAACAAATAATATATTAAATTTATGGTTTTAAATATTACAACTAATAATAAAGTAATTAATAAAATTAAGTAAATTTTGTAATTTATGGTATTAACTATTATAATTTATATGTATATACATACAGAATTTGTACCACAATTTTTGAGCTTTGATACAACCAATACAAATTTGTCCTTGTTAAATTATCTTATAAAAGAATACGTAGCTCAAAAATGAGAGCGTGATTTTATTTGAAGCAGTAATTTACTGTGAAAATGTTTCACCAGTATAGATTTCTGTTACGTTTGTAAACACATTCAAACATTTCTATAATATCAAAAAGAATAATAATAATTGTAAAAATAGATAAAATAATGGATATCTAAAATATTGCTGTTAATTTATTTAAGACATGTTCCAAATTTTCATACTAACATATTTCGGATTGAAAGAATCACCAACAATAACTTCCCTGACCACTCCAACATTTAACATTTCTAAATTAGGCATTTACCACCATTTGGTCTTGCCAAGGTACTTTCCCTCTGTTATTAAAATAATCAAAATACATATTATGGCTTTATTTAGCTGCGTCGGTAGAATTTTTAGTTTGTTTTTTCAAGTCACATAGGTACGATGCATATATGTACTTTTTGAGTTTCGTCGTAGGAAGTCGTGTGCAGTATGCATGCGCCAGCACAATGTAGTCTAACTAAGTTTTTCAGAGAAACATTTGTCTATGTGTGGAAAATCCTGAACTTCGAAGCCAAAAATCCAAACGCATTTTCCGACACCCTTCTCGCCTTTGACAACCTGTAGTTGAAAATTTGTTTATAAATACTTCTTTTTTTGTAATCCCTTTTTTTATTCTTTTTTTTTTTTTTTTCGTTTGCCAAAATTATTACTGCTAACGCTCTGCTCTTTTGTGCAGAAAAAAACTATATTTGTAGATTTTTGCTGGGAGCGAAGATTGACTGAGATACTTGGGGATGAAAAGCACGAAGTTTTTAAGTTTGTGTCTGTGGGCAAACCTAGTCAGGGGGACGATCTCTCTAGGGACCACAGGTGGTCAACTGTAATCCGCGCGAAGGTAAAAGTCTGTGTGTATCGGGGCCTTAAGAAGGGAGAGGTGGAAACAGAAGACTCGCACATTTTTGCCTTCCCCCTCTACGGGAAGGGGGGACAGGGAGCTTCTGGCATAAGATGCTCTCTCCTGGACAATGCGCCACCGTCTCTTTGCAAAACAGTGGAGTGGTTGCATTGCATCATTCTTTAGACAGCGATTACAGAGGTAACATGTAGTTTATGTACAGCCAAAGAGGGAAAAACTTATTGATACATTCAGGGCCCAAATTCTATAAAGATGTAGAAACAAAGATAAGGTGGAAGTGGCGTTGTACAGAATGCAAATGATTGGCAAAAGTGTACCTGGATACTAGTGACTCGGTTATTTTACTATTCAACTTGTGTCACAACCATGACCTACCAAAACTGATCATATCAAATAGTGTTAAATGAAAAGCAATAGAGGATATTTCGGAACGGCCATTAAAACTGATCATACAACTGCAGGAAATAACTGTTTACTAATTGAAAAAATAAATATCAACAATAGAATATTAGTGCTAAGAAAAAGAAACGAATTAGAAAAAGAAAATAAAAAAAGCTAAAAAAAGAATAAAAAAATAAAAAAGCTAAAAAAAGAATAAGAAACTTAAAATGAGAGAAAAATAAATAATCTAAAAAGAAAAGAAATTAAAATAAAAAAAAATAAGAGAAAAAAAAATGATAGAAGAAAATTTAAAAAAAAAAAAATGTTTTGGCGCATGAAGAGACAATCTCCATGTGATATCCCTCTGGGTAACGGTAATAAACTCCGTTGATTTTACCATAGATTCTGTCCAGGTTCACTGTTCCAGCAAATGTTTCCTCAGATTCCACAACTAGTAAATATATCAATGTACTTTATTGCAATAGACTTATCAATAGTTCAAGACATGTCCGATCCTTAAAAACATAAAACATGCAGTAATAAATAGTGAAAGTACCGGAAGTTCGCTAAGCGGAAAAAGGCAAAGGAATCAGCGTATTTTTCTGAGACCTGTATACTAAGTTTTGATAAACAGTCACCTCTTATATCAATTTTTTTTTTCAGGGAATTGCTCTCAAATCACAATGTTCATCCTAATTCGGAAGAAGCAGACTCCCAAGAAAAGGTAATTGTAAAACACCTGAAATTCAGTGTTCTCTGAGTGCAGTAATCTCTTGGAGATGGACGCTTTGAGTGGTGTGGAGTGGAGTGGAGTGGAGTAGGATGTCTGTGTCCAGGGCAGTTAGCCCATTAGTCGGGAGAGGCTGGGAGGGCAGCTGACTATTTTCGTATTGGAGTCAGTGCAGTTGACTAACACCCTCAAGTCCTCTGGAACTGATGCTTTTCCGCCATCCAGTGTTAATAAACTAAAACCGCGAAAATGATTTCTAAATACACTGCCTGACAGAGAAAATGCCACACCACGAAGACGTGAATGCAGCACCATGCAAATTGTAGGGTGGGTGCACATGTACAAGTTATGGAAATGATTGCATTTGCAGGCCAATCGCATGAACGGCACGCAGGATATAAGCGAACAACCAGCCTATGAGGCCATCAGTTGAGACATCGTCACGCTTGCGAGAAGTGAGTGGTTCTACTGCAACCGTGTCTGGAGAACGAACAAGGGGTGCCAATGGCCATTAAGACGCCGCCGTACGCGATTTCGTCAAATGGATGAGTTCACGAGAGGTGTCGTTGTAGGTCTTCGTACCTCTGGATGGTCCTTGCGTCATTTTGTGGAAGAAACGCAACATGATGCCACAACCGACGGTCGCATTTAGAAACAGTGGTCCCAGGAAGGATCTGTGCAATGTCGTAGGGGACCAAAACACGGAGACGGACATCCGAGCGCACCGATCATCGCATCCTATGTCATGCCTGTGCGGACCCACAGGCGACATTTTGCGGAGTGTACGGAGAGACTTGGATGCTCCGATATCAACAAGGACAGTGTTGCGCCAATTGGCTGCATCTGGTTTGCTGTCCAGCCGTCCATTGCGAAGGCTACCCTTAACAGTGAGCCATCGTTGCCACCGCTTGGCGTGGTATCATTCCAGGGCGGCATAGGGTGCCAAATGGAACACTGTGGTGTTCATTGACGAATCGCAGTTCTGTCTCACCATGGATGATCGCCATGTGAGAGCCTGTAGGTGGCGTGGCCAACAGGCAGATTCCTCCGCCATTGTGCAGCGCCACACGACCCGGCAACGTGGAATCATGGTGTGGGGTGCTATCAGCGCATACAGCCCCAACCGCTAGTACGCATTACGGGCACAATGACAGCACGCCGCGATGGTGACGAGGTGCTGCGGCCCGTGGCACTACCGTATCTGCAGGGCATCCCAAACGCGGTTTTTCAACAGGATAACGCCCGGCCGCATACAGCTCGGATCAGCCTGAATGCTTCACATGGTGTGCGGATGCTTCCGTGGCCAACAGGATCCCCCAACCTCTCGCCCATCGAGCATCTGTGAGACACGATTGGACATCGGT
This sequence comes from Macrothele yani, assembly GCA_039090855.1. Classification (NCBI taxonomy): domain Eukaryota; kingdom Metazoa; phylum Arthropoda; class Arachnida; order Araneae; family Macrothelidae; genus Macrothele; species Macrothele yani. The sequence goes on from CM077002.1 coordinate 65,628,694, forward strand.
TGAGTACCCTCTCAACCCCGCAAAATGAAGATGAACTGTGGACTCGGATCAACACCACATGGTCCACGATACCCCAAGACTCTATTCGGACTCTCATTGCCTCGATTCCACGTCGGAGTGAACGCTGTATCACCCAAAATGAGGGCCACAATCCTTATTGATCATCCTGTATATTCGGCCACTGGAGGGTGTTCCAGGGCTGCGTAGGGTGCCAAATGGAACAGTGACAATTAAATAATTTGTTATACTTTTTTTTTTTTTGTCTGTTTGTGATAATTAAATCATTTGTTCAGGACCTACTTGGCTATCTGTGTATGCAGTTTGGTCAGTTCCTTCATGTTGTGGCATTTTCTCGGCCAGGCAGTGTATTTTACTTATATATTAAAACAAAAATTCCTGATAAAGGTTTCTAATTTATATACATTTCATAGTAAGAATTCTATTTTGGATTCAAGCTTTTCTTCTTTAACTGCTGAAATAAATTTTTTTGTACCGTTCTAAATACAGTTTTGAAAAGCAGATTTTCATTTCTCAAAATTCGTAAGAATCTGCATAGAAAATATCGTACATTAGGAAGTTATAATCACACTAGTACAAGCTTGGGTTTAAACCGTATGGACGTAGTACACTCTACATTATTCTTTCATATGTTAAATTTCAGTGTTATGTGAAAATCATTCGTTAAAACAATTCACAAGAAACAGTTAGTTTTATCTTGCAATTTGAGTTGAAAGCCAGGAGTTTAACGGATGTACTCATATAAATGTATTTACATGTGTATATTAATAAAAGCATTTTATTTCTCTATTGATACCTTTCCCCCACTATTCAGGAGGCTTGAATGGTGAAACCAAATAAGATAGCTTTATTAATATTCACATCAACTGTAAAATTCTTCAACAGATCTTTTTATCCACTCATATCAATGTTTGCCAGCTTAGTCCACGGAAACGAAGTTTCTTTAGCAATGTTCTTTGTCCCGAACGTATCGCTTCCAACGAAGTACGGAAGTGATACGTTACTAGGGTACAAGATAATGGTTGCTTCTTTTTCCGGACTGAAGGGAGTGCCTGTTAACCGCTGTTAAGATGTTCTGCTGTGTGCAGGTTATCGTTAATGTTATTCGTAGTGCACATATTCTGTACCATCTGAAACTCACCGTTGTTTAGAAGTTACCGTGATTCGGCGATGTCTCTTCAATAAAGCTCGGTGAATGCACAGTAAAAATAAACAACAGGTAATATTAATAACATTTAACTTACTGGCATTTAAAGTACTTCATACAATACAGTTTTGGCATTGTTCATATAATTACTGAAAGCTGTGGTAAAAGGCCTCTTTCGTTATTTTCTTCAGCTGGGTTGTCACGTTGTTTGAATGTTAGAAATATCAATAAATTTCTTTCTTTTAGTGCTGATATTGAAGGGAAGGGGCTCACTCACTGAGCCGGCGCCAGATCAGGATAATACGGTGGGTTATTCAACGCAGCAGCGGCTCACTTACCAAGAAATTTCTCTACTGTCTCTGCCGAATAGGACTGTGCATTGTCATGCTACGAGACCCATGTGCAAAAGGCGGCCCTACTGGATGCAGGGCTCATTCTAGGATTAAAAAAGGGCAGGTTGCAGACTTTGAAAAAGGGCACTTTTTTAACTGAAAAGGACTTTATTCTTTATTTTTATTTATTTTGTTATCTAAATGGAATAAAGTTGCACATAATATGCTAAGGTTCAATTATATGGAAAAGGACACATGCTTTTACTGGAGTTTTGGGAGAACTGTAAATGTTTGTGTTTATCATATCAGTAATAATTCCAGAGTAAGTACCCTTCAAGTAGTATATTTTCATCAATATTATGTCAGAAACACATACAGAGAAGTTTTCAGACAGTCTGAAGTTCATGTGCACTGTTGTCCAAAAGTTAAGGACAGATCACATTTTTATGTAGAAATGAAAAAAATTATATCTGTAGCTAAATTTGGCAGTAAAATTATTGCCAGCCCTGAAGCAGAATTTTTTTCAGGAGTCTACAATGCAGAAAGGAAAAGCTAAAAACTGTCTGTAAGATAAAGTGAAGCCTAAATATTATTTTTTTAAATAAAATTTATAGCCAAACTAGCTTTGCCCTGATAAGAAAAAAAGAGATGCTATTTTATGCAAAATTTAAACATCATCCCTTAAATGCTTTTGAATCTTTTAAAATAATAATCTGAAAGTATAATTAATAGTAAATAATTTGAAATTCATAAAATGATTTTTTTTTTTTTTTTTGCGTTTAGTTAATCGATTAAACTTTCAACAGCCTCCTTTAAAGGATGATATATATTGTGCTTTTATTAGTTCCAGCAGCAATTATGTTTTATTAAGGGCCTCATGAGCTGATGATTTAGACAGCTGTGTATGATCATGTCAACTTTGGAAATGATAGTAAATATATATCACATTTCATTTGTTTGTAAAACTGATGCCCATATAGAATTTTTGTTTGGAATCCTTTTGTGCACTGTGAAAAAATTTGCTGAATTTGTGAAAATGTGGGAGCATTTTCATTGATACAATTAAATCCCAAAACATTATAAAATTAAAGTAAGGAACAAGGCAAGATTTCTTGCAAAGCAAAAAAAAAAAAAAAAAAAAAAATAATCCTAAAAAAAAAAACCCATCGACGTGAAAGGAAATTATCTGGAAGTAAATAAAAAAGGAAACAATTTTGACCATCAGCTACTGGAATGCTACATAATCAATGTTCGAAGTGGGCCGGTATGCCATACCGGTAGTTAACAAACATGGAAATGAGCATACCGCCAGTTAAAAAAAACATTATTTATCATGTAATAAATTATAAACCCGTCACAAACTACGGAAAGAAATTAGGATAAAAGCAAAAATTTTAAAGAAAAAATCAGCAAATCATGTTTTTAACGAATAAAATTGATAAATGATTAGCACCTGGGACAGAAAAGACGTTAAGTGCTCTGCTGCTACATTACAGTTTTATTGTAGCAGCAGAGCACTTAACATTCTGAAGCAGAATGGCTTTCAATTTAAAAATCTTGGTGTCAACCATACCGGCAGTAGCTCTGTGCCACTTCGACCACTGTACATAATACATATATGAAACCAACCATAGGACAAAAATGCTGAACTTTTTGCCCAGGTGAAAAATCAGAACGCGCAGCAAGTAACTGAATGTAGCACAGCACGAGCAAGGTGAAATTGTTCACTGTAATTTATTTATGTACGAGCAGATATTAAACTGGCACACACCGCTGTATTCACAATATCAAATTACTGAATTCAAAACAAAATAAAGTTGTTCTAAAAAGTATTATTTCAAACACAGCTTTTTTTTTTTTTTTCCGTACTTGCTAGAACATCAGCTCAATTTTCCTCTCGTGTTGCTTTCTTCTCAGAAAGTTCCACGGCCATATTTGTCTTTTGTTAACTCTGCAGCTGCCCAACAGTTGTTTATTTCCTTCTGTTGGTGTCATTCACTTCCCATTTCTTCATTGTCACTGTTTTTGACTTTTTTGTTCTTTCAGACAACAATAATTTATCCATCCTGCTGAAAGAACTTTCAGCCTGAGGACCTTGAATGCATGATACTAAAGCTGTCACCACTTTAGATAAATGGTGTAACTTTCAGAATATGAATACTTTTGAACACATGCATCAATTTGAACAATTTTTCGAACTTCATCACTTCTGTTTTGGAAAATTTTCCCACCCTTATCAAGCTTAAGTGCAGACATTTATGGGGGAAAGCAACATTTAACAACAACACACAAAATTGAGAAATTGCAGGAAGAAAAACTTGCATTTGCAGGAGAAGTCTTCGCTTCGACCGACTTCCGTTTTCAGAGACTTTCCTCTGTTTTTGAGCTGAAATGCAGTATTTGTGGAATAAAATAATATCTAAGAACACTATTGAGCAGAAGGAACAGTGCACGATGGGAAAAATCTTTGCTGCGTCTACCTTCCGTTTTCGATATTTTCAAAGGACGGAATTCTGTCCTCAATCAGAAAGCGACTTTCCCCCCTCCTATTCCCCTCAAACTTTCTGTTAAGTTGTGCATTGATCTTGAGAATGCCCAAAATAATAACGGAAATGGCGGAATTCTTCCATTCCACGGAAGAATCTCGTGCCTGAAGACTACTGGAAAATCTTGACTGCGTCTCAACTTTTTGTTTTCGGAAATTGTTGCCCACAGTTTCTTGCTGAAGCACAGACATTTATGCAATAACATGATATTTTACAACAATACTGGTTATAGACAACACGTGAGAAAAAAGAAATTACGATTACGGAAAAAATCTCCACTCCATTTAACTTCCGTTTTCGAAAGTTTTGAAAGACAAAATACCTTCCCCAGATGGAAAACAACCTTTTCCTACCCCCCCCTCTATCTATCTTCAGTTCTGCATCGATCTCGAGGATAACCCAAATAATGAGCAAAAACAGCAGGATTCCTCTGAAAAATCTCATGTATGACAAAACAGCTGTGGAAATGCAACAGGGGACGTTAAAAATGCGTAGAAGTACGATTTTACTAAAAAAAAATAGTTTTTTTCTTTACCTGAATTTAACTAAGATGAAGTTATCTAGAAGAAAAAAATATACTGCAACCGTCAACTTCCGGAATGCCACGGAAACGAAGAACAAAACGTTGCAAACGCTAAAAAATATGGCTCTTGAAAAAAAAAAAAAAAAAAAAAAACATGCACCTTTAATATAACTGAAACAAAGCTATCTGGAAGCTAGAAAAGGAAAATTTGCAACTATCAGTTCCCGGAATGCCGCAGCATAAAAATGCATAATATGCCCTTAAAAACAGAGTAGGGGCGATAAAAAATGTGCAAAAGTGACTTTTGGAAAAAAAAATGACAAAAACTTCATAAATCTTATTGAGGTTAAGCCATCTGTAAGAGCAAAATGAAAAAAATTTGGATGTTAACTTCCGAAACACTGACAGCCGCGAAAACGAAGGGAACGTTGAAAAGGCTTAAAAAATATTGCTCTAGTAAAAAATTAAAAAGAAAAATTAATCACATATATCTAACTGACATGATGTTATACGGATGCTAAAAAAGGAAAATTACGGCCACCAGTTTCCGGAATGCAGCGCAAGACGTAAGTGGTGTAAACGGAGATGCTGTTAAAAAGTGCGCAAAAGTATCGCTTCCTAGCTTCATTATTGCTAGAAAGTAATATTCTTGTTAAGTCAAAGTTACCTGTTTGTAAAACGAGGAAGAAGAAGAAAATTAAAATAAAATGAAATAAAACTGAACAAGTGTTACTTCATCGTTCTGGGTGGTATAGTGGCTAGCATACTCAGACGCTATCCGGGAGAGTGGGTTCGATTCCGGCTCCAGGACGACGAAATTTAAGTTTTTGGATGTTATCTGATTTATCATCCATGTCATATTTACACCAAAAAATAGATTCACATCTTCAAAATTCAATTGTTACTTGATCTATCGGTGCACATCTGGAAGCGAGATCCAACGTTAAAATCGCCCCAAAATTTCCCTTCCTTTGCTTTAAAATTAAAAGGAATGCTAGAAACAATGAATGTTAAAGAAATAGTCAGAGAAGACAGTCTGCGTACCTTTCCAAAAAACTGTGACAGGCGTAGCCGTGTTGCACTGTGTTTGTTCTTGGGGTTGAGTTGAGTAAATAGTTAATGAAATAAATAATATAAACTTCTGAAACTTAGTGAACGTAATCTGCGGCACCTGCCGCAGTGCCGTATTGACTGAAGGTTGTAATTAGAATACTGATGGCTAACTTTGAGAGGTTTTTAGGATCGTACAAATTTCCTGTAGGCAGGCTGGGAAGGGGAACACGAAGGATGAGAGCACTTAGGAGGGGATGCAGAGATGGGGGGGGTAGAGGGAGCAAATACTGGTCACCTCTTTTGTCAGTAATTTGTACAAACTTGTTCCTTTTGAGAAGGCAAGTCCTTTTGTCTTAAATCTCACGCTTCCTTCCCTGCCGGCATAGAGAAACAAACAATATGTGATTGTATCTTATCGGTTCCCGTCTTCTAGGAATCCTAACAAACGGTGGTCATTACGACTTTCTAGGCGTAGACAAGAGGTTAATATAGAGTGGGTGCGCTATTTTTGGTTTCACAGCAGTGTAGGATTGATTAGTGCAGGTGCGTGCGCATTTTGCAGTTTCCATTTTAGGGCAGTCAGGATGGGATTTTTAAAATTTAGAGGGGCAGTTGGGCGCATAATTTTTGTGTGAGGGCAGGCAGGGCATCCCGCCCCGCAAAATACGCCTAGAATGAACCCTGCTGGACGAATGTGTTTCAACAGTCGTCTTAGGACTTGAAGATCGAATTTAGCATTATCAGTCTCTCCTGAAATGAATTTGCTTTGGATGATTCCATCTCTGTCAAAAGAAACGATGAACATGGTTGATTTTCGGAAGCGATGCTTCTGCCACGTTGGAGAAATGGGCTCCGCCATTTCATGGTTTGATGTTTCATCTCTGGATCGTATTTAAAGCACTAGCTTGTCTCACTTAAAAGGAGAGGTCATAATCACACATGCTAATGAAATCTCTGCATGCCTAGAACTTGTGGAATTTTCGCCCCGTCCTTAGGAGATGTGAGGCGAATTTTGACAAGATCTTTCACTTCCCCTAATCCTTTTTTAAAATTGTACAGACGGCTTTTTGATTAATACCCAGTTCTTAAGCGATCATTAGCACAGTCAGTAGACGATCATTCGCTATGAGCTCACACACTTTTCAGTGTTCTCAGGATTTTTGGAGGTGGCGGGCTTTCCAACCCAGGGGAGTGTTTCCGCAGAGTCCCTTCCTTTGCAGAAATCCTTGAACAACTCGAAAACATATTTCAAGATTACTGACCCCTATGGACATATGTAAAATTTAAAAGGTAATGTAAACTATAGAAGAAAAAATTAAAACATTTTTTCTAATGTAGGTCGATGCATTTTTACTAAAACATTTTTTTCCAAATAAGTCGCATTTCAACCAAAAACATAAAACAATGAAACACTTTATTGGGGGGGATTCGCCCCCTCCCAGTAAACTTCTTTCAGCATTGCAAGTGTTTTCGGTGCATACTTTCTCAATTTGAAGCAGAATTGGTTATTCGAGCTTATTACTCCATTTTTGACAGCTAACAATGTGCATGTTCATCAGCTGCCGAAACAGGCTATGTGACCCTTTTTAACAACTTTCTGATGGTTACAGACATGTTCATTCATGTGCTTGACTGCATCGAAGAAGTTGCAGCACCTTTCACATTTCCTTTTACGCATTACGTCAACATTCACCGAACGTGATTGACACTGTTCGTATCATCATCATCATCATCCATTATCAATCCACTGCTGGACAAAGGTCTCCCCAAGTTTCCTCCACAACGGTCTGTCTTGTGCCAGTCTCCTCCATGTCACTCCCGCATACTTTCGAATTTCATCCAACCATCTTCCATGTGGTCTTCTTCTGGGTCTTTTCCTGTCCCTTGGAATCCAATCTAAAATTTCGGCTGTCCATCGATGGTCTGTTCTTCTGGCAGTATGTCCAGCCCATTGCCATTTCAGGGATTTAACTCTGATCATGATGTCTTCCACTCTTGTCATTTTCGGATCCACGTGTTCCTTATCTTATCTCTCCTGGTTACACCAAGCATGCACCTCTCCATGCTACTTTGAGTTGTCTGCAGCCTTTGTATGTCTCTTTTAGCTAAGGTCCACGTCTCTGCATCATACATAAGCACTGGAAGGACGCATTGATCAAACACTTTTCTTTTAAGACATAATGGCATATTGCTCTTGAAAATTATGCTGTTTCTTCCAAAAGCTCTCCAGGCAAGTTTTGTACGCCGATTATTTTCTTCATCAATGTGACCCTCACTTGATATCTGCTGTCCAAGATAAACGTACATGTCTGTTATCTCCAGCTTTTCTCCATCAATCGATAAATCTTCATTTCTTGTAAAAGCATTGAACATCACTTTTGTCTTCTGAAAGTTCATTTTAATCCCACTTCTTTACTGTTGTCAGCAAGTTCCTGGATCATACTCTGTAGCTCTGATGGGGTAGTTGCAAAAATGACTACGTCATCAGCAAAACGAAGGTGGGTTAGATAATCTCCATTAATCTTTATCCCTTTGTTTTCCCAGTTCAGTGATTGAAAGACATTTTCCAATGTGGCATTAAAGAGCTTCGGAGATATGGTGTCACCTTGTCTCACTCCTTTTCCAATTTTTATGTGTGTTGTATTTTCAAACAGCCGAATCTTTGCATTTTCATAGATGTTACTAATAATATTAATGTATGCATCTTCAATACCGCAGGATTTCAGAGCCTTTGCAACTGCTGATGGTTTCACCGAATCAAAGGCTTTTTCATAATCGATAAAAGCCATGCACAATGGAAGTTCATATTCCCTCGCTCTTTCAATTAGTTCTCTCAGTACGTGGATATGATCTATTGTGCTGTAGCCACTCCTGAATCCAGCTTGTTCTCTCGGTTGAGCCATGTCCAGTGTCACCTTCAAGCGGTGTGAAAGAACTTTAGTGAAGATTTTATAAACCACTGATAGGAGGCTGATAGGTCTGTAGTTCCTGAGATCCTCAATGTCACCTTTTTTATGTAGCAAGATCATTGTAGCGTTGTTCCAATCCTCAGGAATTTTCCCTTCATTAAGGCATCGAGTGAAAATTTGGGCGAGTACTGTTTCGATTTCTCCACTTGCTTCTTGTATGATGTCTACAGTAATTCCATCTTCTCCTGGAGCTTTTCCCCGCTTCATGTTCTTGATTGCATGTGCAACTTCTGCTGGAAGGACTGGAAGAACTCTGGTACTGGTACCTTTCATGGTGTCTGGAGTACATGTATCATCCTTTTCATATAATTTGGAGTAGAAATCTTTCACTCTTGTCAAAATTTCACCTCTATTTCTTGTTACAGAACCATCTTCTTTTCTCAGTGCCATAATCTGTTTTTTTCCCTTACTGAGATGTCCCTTTGCTATCTTTAGGCTTTGGTTGTTTTCAATTGCCTTCCTCACTAGTTCACAGTTGAATTTCCTTACGTTTTCAGTGATACTTTTTCGTACTGTCTTGCATAGCTCTATATATTCCACTTTGGAAGTCACATCTTCTTTAGTTGTCCTCATCTCTCTTCTTTTTTGCATCAACATTTTGGTTTTTCCTGATAATTTGTTCACATGCAACTTGTTCTTAGACCCAGCTAATTTTGTTGCTGTTTCCATAAGAGCTTTGGTTACTTTTCTGTTAACTTCAGAAATATCCACTTCTTCCGATGTTAGGCCTTCTAAAGCAGAGAATCTGTTCTTCAGTTCCAACTTGAAGGTATTATGGTGTTTTTTAAGGTTGGTTATGTCAATACATTTTTGTTTGTCTTATGAGCTTGCTACGTTCGAGTTTATTGTTGAGGTGCATCTTACATCTCACCAATCTATGGTCACTGCCTGTGTTGAACTTGTTTAGCACACTGCAGTCTTCTATGACGAATTTTTTGTTACACATAATAAAATCAATTTCACTTGTCGTCCCATTTGGATGTCTCCATGTCCATTTCCTGTGTGGCTTTTTCTTGAAAAAGGAGTTCAAGATGAAAAACCCTTCTGCCTCTGCAAACTCTACGAGAGTATTTCCATGCTGGTTTCTGTTGCCGTGACCGAATTTACCTACTGAAGTTTCATTCTGTTGCCGTTGCCCTATTTTTGCATTGAAATCTCCCATAATTATCTTCAAGTGCTGCTTACCTTTATTATTTAGATCACGAATTTCCTCATAAAATTCTTCAATTTCTTCTTCAGCATGACTTGTGGTGGGTGCATAAGTTTGAATAATCTGAGCCTGGTATCTTTTCGAGAGTTGGATAACGAGTCGTGCAGCTCTGTCAGAGGAACTTTCAACTTCTACAACTTTATCCTTCAGTTTCTTGTTTATTATAAATCCAACACCACTAGTTCTGCCAGTATCTGTCCCACGATAGTAGAAGAGATGTCCACTTTTCAGTTCAATGAGATCTTCTCCTTTTTCTCCTTACCTCACTTAGCCCAACGATGTCCCACTTGATCCTTTGTAGCCTCTGCCTTCATGTCGCACTGGCCGCTGCCTTGGCCAGGTACATTCCAGCTGCCGGAGACTGATGGCCAAGATTTAAGTTGTGGAGTAATTTTGGAGGGTTTGGCCATAACTCACCACGCTGGCCAAGCGGGTTGGTGAGTATGGAATAGCATTTCCTCTAATCCCGATGGTATAGTTATACCACTATTGGCGGTCGCCAGAGCCCCTTTAGTGGGAACAGGATGCACCACGAGAAGGCGGGGTTGACATTTGTCAAGGAGAGGCTGTGATGTTACTCATCATATATATGTATATATACACAGATAAAATGCTGTGAACTTTGCTATCCCGCAGACTTAACAGAACTTCATAAAACATTTTATCTTCTTCAAGATTTTTATCAACTTGACGAAAAATCTAGGTTACCTGAGCCTGTAGCAAGGCTAATCAAGCTAGAAGAAGCTGTAGCTTATTTAAGCCTGGAACCGAAGCCCGAATTTTTGGCTTGAGCCGCACATTGGAAAATTGCCCTAATTTAAATTGAGGAATTCTAATGAGCGCCTCCAGAAAAATTGAGGGGGAGGGGAGGTTTGTCTTACTTCTCCCAAAAGCAGCGCCTATGCTTTTTATGTAAAATTTATGAACATGAGCACAGCTTATTAAAAAATCCGGAAAAGGCTTCATGATTACTGATTTTAGCCTGAGCAGAAGTAGAACTTTATCAACCTGACGTATTACATAAACCTCCTTAATGTGAAAACGGAAGATTAAAATAATGCTGAAAAGGCCTAGTACTGTGAAATTTCGGGTCCTTCCTGAATAAAGGTGGAACATTACCTTTTGACTTGACTTGCTTTATAAATTTTATGAATATGAATACGACAGACTAAAAATTGCTGAAAAGGTGCAGGTCTAGGGCCTTATATATAATTTATGTTTTTTGAATGAGAACAAGTGGAACATTATCAACTTGACTTGTTATGTAAACCTTGTAAATATGAACACATGGACTAAAAATTGCTTAAAAGGCCTACGTCTATGGTTGCAAAATTTTTGTTTGGGGATGGAGTAAAGGTAGCGTATAATTAACTCTAACTGCTATACAAACTTTTTGAATATGAGCACAGTAGACATAAGCTTCCTAAAAAGGCGCCGGCCGAGGCCTTTATAAATAATGTTTTTGAAACAGTACAAGTGGAACATTTATCAATTTGACTTGTTATGTAAATCTTATAAATATTGGCACAACGAATTAAAATTGCTAAAAAAACCTAGGTTTAGGCTTATGGCCGTATTTAATCTACTTTTTTTTTTTATGAATTGAGTAAAGGTGAAGTATAATTTACTTGAATTTTCATGTAAAATTTTAGAATGTAAGCACAGTAGACTAAAATTCCTTAAAAAGGTGCCGGCCTAGGAATTATAATTAATGTTTTTGAACGAGTACAAGTGGAACATTATCATCTCGATTTACTATGTAAACTTGATAAATATGAGCACAACGGATTGCAAATTACTGAAAAGGCCTAGGCCTAAGGCAGCTTTTTTTTTTTTTTTTTTAATTTCGTAAAGGTACAGTATAATTGACTTGAATTGTCATGCAAACTTTTAGAATATGGGCACACTAGACTAAAAGTCGCTGAAAAGATATCGACATAGGCCTTATAATTAATGGTTTTTGAATGAGTACAAATGGTACATTCCTCCCTTTGCTTGTTATGTAAACCTTATAAATATGAGCTTAATGAATTAAAACTGTTAAAGTTTAACGAATTAAGGCTGTTATATTTCAGTTTTGTGAATGATTAAAGGTGGAGTATGAATGATTTAAATTGTGATGTAATTTTTTTTTAATATCAGCACGGTAGATTAAAATTTGTTAAAAGGCGTCAGCTTAGGACTCATAATTACTGTGTTTTGAATAAGTACAAGTGGAACATTAGCACTTTGACTTGTTATGTAAACCTTATAAATATGAGCACTGTAGACTTGAAAGTTTTTAAAAAGGCCATGGCCTAGGTCCGTAAAATTTTTGTTCTTGATTTGAGTGAAGGTGCAATATAATTTACTTGAGTTGTTATGTAAACTTTTTGAATGTGAGCTCGGCAGCATAACAACTGCTAAAAAGACGCCCGCTTAGACCTTATAATTACTGTTTTTTTAATGGCACCGATCGACCCAAGGCTCTGGCACCTTCCAAAAACCGTCTACGGTCTAATTTAGAGCACCATGAGATAGTATACCTAATTTGGTGGTTCTAAATTAAAAACTGTAGATTTTACGAACATTTTGTGTGGGGCCCCGACCCCTTCCTCAAAACGTCTACGAGCTAACTTAGAGTACCATGAGGTAGTAGTATACCAAATTTGATGGTTCAAAATTGAAAACAGTAGATTTTACAAAAATTTTGTATGGGGGCCTCTTTGACCCCGGCCTCAAGCCCTTCCTCAAACCGTCTACGGGCTAACTTTGAGTATCATGAGGTAGTATACCAAATTTGGTGGTTCTAAATTGAAAACTGTAGAGTTTACGGAAATTTTGTATGGGGCCCCCTTGACCCTGGGCCCGATCCCTTCCAAAAAGGGTTTATGGTCTAACTTAGAGTACCATGAGGTAGTAGTATACCAAATTTGGTGGTTCTAAATTGAAAACTGTAGATTTTACGAAAATTTTGTATGGGGTCCTCTTGACCCCGGGGCCTGATCCCTTCCAAAAAGAGTTTACGGACTAACTTAGAGTACCATGAGGTAGTATACCAAATTTGGTGGTTCTAAATTGAAAACTGTAGATTTTACGGAAATTTTGTATGGGGGCCTCTTTGACCCCGGCCTCGAGGCCTTCCAAAAATCATCTACAGTCTAATTTAGAGTACTATAAGATTGTACACCAAATTTTTGGTTCTAAATTGAAAACTGTAATGCCGCAAAATTTTTGTTTTTCTGCCGTTAAAAGCCGTCATACAAACTTTCTGATATTACTTGATCCGTGACATACAGCGCCGACTGCGGGAGGGGAAACAAAATAGAAACGAGATGTCGGTGTTTTGTCCTGTCGGTGTTTTGACCGGCACCCATCCAAAGACATCGATGAGGCCACTTCCTTGCTGAATTGAAATGAAATGGATCACATAGAAGAATAAAAGCTGGTTGAAACATGTCAAAATCAGAGAAGCACATTTCAGCAATCTAATAATGGATCAAAGCACTTCCATTTCGAATATAATTAAAAATGAAAAAACCATTAGAAAGAACCACTCACTCACCATAAAGATCATGGTAACCTCCAATGACAACACACTTCCAACACGTCATTCATCGTGATGTAACTGGGCTTCCAAGGTTTACAGACTTCTTGCTTACGCTTCTTATTTTCGGGTGTGAAACATCATATTTTTTTTTTTCTTTTCCTTAGCCTTATAAGATGTTACTATAATGCTTGTCAATTCGATAAAAAATCACTCATACAACTCATTCATACAATTCAAGTAAAAACTATGTACATAACCTTACATTCACAGGTGATTAAACCTTGGTCAACTCTAATTATCAAACTCCTCCTTCTGTTTCACAACCTCTGCTACTCCCACTGCAAGTGTCACACCCATTCAGCCCCTCACATCCAATCCTCTAGTACTTTCGACAGGCCCCTGTCATCTTCAGGGAGAGCAGGTGTGTCTCACCCGCCCACCACAGCTCAAGTGAGCAGAGCCATCGAGGCCTGGGCTCCAGTCGCTATCTCTGAATCGTTGTGTCTCTGGCGCCATCTATTGTCCCTGCTGCTCTTTTTTCCCTCTTTCTTTTTACGCTGCTGTTCAATTTTTATTAGGGCTTTCCATTGTTCGTTTAGGTTACTTGGCTCATTAATGTTGCATAATCTTGATCTGTTTTTTTCAATTAACACTGATTCTGCAATTCTTAACTGCTTTTCGTTTTTACAGCTCTTAATAATTTTAATATCTTCAAACCTTGGACATTTTTGATTTTCCATACAGTATTGGGTCAATGCTGTCTTAGCCTCTTTTTATTCCAATTATTAATATGCTGGTTCAATCTATACTTTAATTTATTCTTGGTGCTGCCTATATATGACACAGGTGGTTGCTGGTTTATTGGGATTTCATAAATTCCTGCTCTATCTAATTAGCTAATTTTTTCATTTTTAATAACTAAATTTTTTACAGTAAGTACCTGATTTCCTACCTGTATGCCATACTTGCCACAAACTTTATTAATTTCTGCTGAAACATTTTCTATATATGGTATTGCTCCTACATATTTTACAAGTTTTTTATCAGTCTTGACCCTATTGTAACCTTGAGTTACTTCATAAATCCATTTTTTTAATACCTGTTTAGGGTATCCAAAATCATATGCAATTTTTTCAATATATTCAATTTCTTCCTTTCTATACTGTTCAATTGATGAATGTGTTAAACTTCTTTTAATTAGTGTTTTAACACTATTTCTTTTATGTGTTGATGGATGTGATGACTGAAATGGTATAAGTACTGGGATATATGAAGATTTTCTATGCACTCTGAATTGTATATTCTCCTCTGTTTTAACAATCAAAACGTCCAAAAATTCACACCCGAAAATAAGAAGCGTAAGCAAGAAGTCTGTAAACCTTGGAAGCCCAGTTACATCACGATGAATGACGTGTTGGAAGTGTGTTGTCATTGGAGGTTACCATGATCTTTATGGTGAGTGAGTGGTTCTTTCTAATGGTTTTTTCATTTATGAATTGCACGCAAACTATGCGCACTTTGCAAGAGGTTAATACCTTAAAAGTGCAAATATAATAATAATTAAAAATATTTTGACAAGATCTGTCATTTGTTTCAAAGAATCTTTTTCAAACATCTGACCAGGAATTATTATTATTATTTTTTTTTTGGTGCAAAAGACAATGAATAGATGGCACATCTCTTAACTTCCAGATGTACCCTCAGCAATGTGAAAATCTAGATTTGCTTCCTGTTATGGCAGGTGCACCGTCAATTGTCATTGAAGCTATTTTTGCAAGTTATTCTTCATTGTATTCAAAGTTTTAGTGACATTTCCAAGGATATCAAATCAACATATTCTATCTCGCAATCCAGTAATAGTGAGCAGTTCCTGAATCTTCATATCTTATGATTAAAATTGAACTCAGATTACTAATTGGGCTGTAGTAGAAATGTCAGTCAATTCATCAAGTTCTAAAGAGTAATGCTGACTTTTTTTATCAACTGATCAGAGAGTTGTGTCTGAATATTTTGGGACATATCCAGCATTCTGCAAAGAATAGTTTTCAGGACTTAATGGTAGATTTTTTGTGTTTGTTGTGATTTTATCTTTCACTTGTAATTCAAAATTTTCAGAATGAAAGAAACTAGAATTTCTTTCACCATTTTTCCATCAGTAAAGTTCCTTTTTTACAGGCTAAAATCCAGACAACTTTGTAGCTTGCTAATGTCACATGTTCATTCACAGACAAGAAATTTTTTTAGGTTATGCTGTTCTAAGGTTTTTGACTTCAGATGACCAATTTCACTGGCCTGAGAATGAGAATCATGTAAAAATTACCAATCAAAGTCATTTTGCTGACTTTGAAAGTGTTTCTTCAAATTGTCAACCTTAATTTCACTGTGCAGTCGGCTGCGAAAAAGACACACTGGTTTGTCACTGTGATTAATTTAACCTCCCAAATGCCTTCAAAATTTCAAGGGTCTTGATGTTTATCACTTTTTTCACTGTTATTTGTTTCTCCTGATTGGTTTGCTGTTGATGAGGTAACAGCAAGAGTTGCTGTTGGTTCAGTTAGTTTTTTGATAACAAATGTACCCATACTGGCATAGAAATCAAATCATAAACACAAAAAAATATGTTTAAGCAGCTTGATTTTTAAAAGAATAAAGCTCACCAAACAAAAATAATTCAGAGGAAAATAGCAATTTAAGAGTTCAGTCTCAAGTGATGCATGGTAGATCAAGGGAGGAAATGGTGAAGTCATTAAATAGATTGCAACATTTTGAAGGTAAGAAATGACACAAGCATTGAATATACTTGACCCCTATTGATTTGCTCATGTCTGTTGTGAGACGATGGGCATGGGTGGGATGTACATTGTGCATTCTGGTGCTGCATCAAACTCTAACATCCATTTATTAAGAACAAGGCAAAGAAAGTGAATATGTTGCTGAATATTTTTGATATTCAGCTACATATTCACATGCTTTTGCCTTGATTTTAATAAATGGATGTAACAGTTTGATGCAGCACAAAAATGCATGATGTACATCCCACAAATGGCAATGCCCGTCATAACCCATGCTATTCTGGAGAAACTCTAAACACCAGTCTTGATTGGAGCTCGTATTTGACAAGTGTTCATTTAGGGAAGTTCTGCTGTAATCTTCAAGGGTACAAAAGACACTCACTTGATATATACCCATTAATATATAATGTTTAGAACCGCAGAAACCAACCTAATCAAAATTTGCATATGACAAATTTGTGTCTTAGTAATTAAATTTTCATGAAACCCAAAAGATTTAAAAAAATCATAAAAAGTGCAAAAAACAGGATGGAAATGGTACATCAATACATATTAACAATATACATACATATTACTAAGCTGTTCTCTGAGTTTCAGAGGTTAGCTCCTCAAAGAAAGACAAGCTGCCAGATAAATGTTTAATTGATGGAACTAGAATTTGCTTACTCTTGGTGTATCAAACATCTTCGTTTACAGCGATCTTGGCACACGGCTCGAGCTTCACTGACACCCATCACACGACACACACAAGACCTTTTGTACTTCATACTCATAATGTTTTTCTCATGCGGACATACCTGAATCTAGTCCATCCAAGATTTCCCTGGGCCTTCCTTACCTTTCTTTCCTGCCATTTGGGCTGAAAAATTCTCTTAGTAAGCATCTCATCACTCATTCTTAGAGCCCAGGAAATCTTGAGAGGCTCAGGAATGTCTGCTTGAGAAAAAGATTATGAGTATGACGTACAAAAGGTCTTGTGTGTGTCGTGTGTGTGTCGTGTGATGGATGTCAGTGAAGTTCCAACTGTGTGCCAAGATTGCTCTAAATGGAGAAGTTTGATACAGCAACAATAGTAAATTCTGGTTCCTCCAGTTAAATATTTGTCTGGCATTTTGTCTTTCTTTGAGAAGCTAACCTCCGAATCTTAAAGAACAGCTTAGAGATATGTATGTAGTACAGGGCTGTTTTTCAGCTGATATATGCTGGTACGCATACCTGTAAACTTTTTCAAGGAAGGCACTAAAAATTCAAAAAAATTAGCAAGGCTAGCTAGCTTTAAGCAGCAGAAAGTTAGCACGATGCTCGGTCCCACACCAATTGAGCCAGTCACTGTGTCATACGGCTCTGGCAAAACGCAAGTTGTGTCATCGTGCTGTCCTATTCTTATTGGTTCTTTAGAAAGCCTGACAAGAGAGACTAGCTACTGTAAACCACCCTCTTTGACCCTGCAGAGTGCAGAGTTTTATGATAGCCTAAAAGGACACATGGAAAACCATCTTTTGTCAAACAATGACACACAAATGCCAGAATAGACGAAAATCTTAGATCCTAAATGTTGCCCACACAACATCAAGGAAAATGTAGCATTTGGTGAGATGAAAGTAGAAAATTCATGTAAACAACTTGGGCTTCCAGAAAGAAGTCCTAAGAAGTTACCATGACTACTTAGTCAACAAAAAATTCCACCTGCCTTGTTGCCTCTTATAAACATACAGACATGCCAAGTGCTCTGCTTTAAGCGAAGTTGCTCCGTTATCGACAGCCAAATCTGCGCACTCCGCTTAAGGCTTTAAAACTCCGGTCGTTAGAAGTTGTTTAATTCACACAGAAGGTTTTTCCACAGATTTGCTGAATTCCGCCCTTTTTTTTTTTTTTTTTGTCATCGTTTGGGTCCTTTTCAAGATCGATGCAGAACTAAAGAGAAAATTGGGGCGGGGGCAGTTTTCTGTCTGGAAATGGTATTTTGCCTTCCATGCCATCCGAAAACGGAAGTTCAACAGAGTGAAGATTTCCCCCAAATCATAATTTTTTTCCCTCACGATGTTGCCAATGTTTAGTATTGTATTTAAATGTCATTTTGTTGTATAAGTCTTCGCATTTCAGCTTGAAACTGTTGCCAACAATTTCCGAAAACGGAAGTTAGACGGCGCGACAATTTCTCTGTAATTTTCAGGCATGAGATTTCTCCCTCGTTTTTGAGGAATTCCGATCATTTCGATAATTCACGAAATCTATCAACAAATGAGCACAGATTTTTTCTAGATTGGTGGTAGTCTGTGTGTGTGGGGGGAGGGGTCGTTTTTTCTGACAGTGGTCGGAATTCCATCTTTCAAAAACAGAAAGTAAGCAGAGTGAAATTTCTCTCGTAATCATAATTTTTTCCCTTGAAATGTTTCTTCTGCCCACTATTGTTGTTAGATATAATTTTATTCCATAATAAATATTTGTATTTCAGCTTCAAAATGGGGGGGGGGGGGGGGGTCCGAAAATGGAAGTCGGACGGAGAGAAGAACTTCTTTGGTAAATTTAATTTTTCTCCCTCCTGTGTTGTTAAATGTTATTTCCCCTCATAAGTGTTTGCACTTAAGCTTGATGAATAAAACTACATGAGTATTCTTCCTCATAAAAAAAAAAAAAAAAAAACCCCGACGATGCTCCTGCAACCCCTTTCAAATGTTTACAACACTGAACATAATAAACAGCATACCAATTTCTACCAGCAAGTGTTTCTCGTAAATGAATTTGATTGTAACAGTAACACGGGCATCAATAAACCTGAAGACTGTAAGTTCACTGATGTTCATTAAGCTGGTGAGTCCTCTACACGTGTTTCGACTTTAGCTTACGTAACTTCCTGGTTCCTGAAAAGTTGACATCTAGCAACTGACACTAAGAGCAAGAAGGCACAGACACATGAAAATGGCAGTAACAATGCATTGATGGCTTTTTGGGATCTGCCTTGGTATAAGGTACTCATGTTTGTTGTTCTTATGATTAACATTGTTATTAAATAATTTAAATCTGTTATTATTATTGTTTACATTGTATTGGTGAAAACCATGGAGTTGCATAAGGGATAGGATAAGAGAGTACTGATAAACTTTATAATAGAAAAGAAAGCCCTGTGTATGTGTATTGTTGATATTGATGTATCATTTCCATCATGTTTTTACACTTTTTGTTATTATTTTAAATCTTTTGGATTTCATGAAAATTTAATTACTGAGACACAAATTTGCCATATGCAAACTTTGATTACGTTAGTTTCTGCAGCTCTAAAGGTTATATATTAATGGTTATGTATCAAGTGAGTGTCTTTTCTGCCCTTGAAGATGTACAGTAAAACTTCCCTAAATGGACACCTGTCAGATACGAACCTTTTCCAATTAAGACTGGTGTTTACAGTTCCTCCAGAACAGCATGGGCTATGTGGGGCATTCCCCCTCTCGTTTGCAGACTGTGGAAGGAGGTGAGCTAGGGACTACTGTTTTTGTTAGAAGAATAAAAAGAAATTTATAAAAATAGTAGTGAAGATGTGGTTGAAAGAGATTGTGGTCCTGTTGTGAAAAATTACAGAGGTATATAAATTGTTGCAAGGCCTAAAATCCTTTTCTGCTTGGCAAAACAGTGTTGTACCTCTGAACCTAATAGCTCAATTGCAAATTCATTTGAACTTGAAATAACAGCAAAAGGTTCCAAACAAGTGAGCATAAATTTTTTTTTTGTTTCTAAATAAAAATATGATGCACAGTAATGATTCTGTATTTTTCAAGTAAGCCATCCATTTTTTTTTATTTTTTTTTTGTACATGGCATCTTTTATGTGTCAAAGTGCTTATGATTGTTAACTTATGCTGCCATAATGTACAATGTATTTCTAACAGTATTATAATAAATTCATATTAACAGTTCATATTCCGACTTAGAAATCGATCAGAAAATGCTACTATTAATTTTTTTAGTGAATAATCGCTAGAAACAGAAGGTCTAAGTAAGCATTATCCAACTAGAATATTTCCAAGTATTATAATAATATGAATTCATTGAATTGTTTTACAGACTGGTTTTGTATTATTTAGTTTCATCAAAGGCAGTTGCTATAAATATTAATACTTACGCAGGTGATATAAATATTAATACTTACGCAGTACACATTGTATCCTAAATATAGCACATGCCGCCCTGGTGGCGCAGTGGTCTAAGCGATGGCCTCTGATCATTCGTCCGAAAGGGTTAGAATCCCGGTGAGGCATGGATGTTGTGTTTGTCTTACGGCGCTGGCTCTCTCCCTTCCCTGGAGCCAGTGACCTTAAATTAGGGACGGGCGACTGCTTATAGCCCATTGAGTTGCTCACGGTGGTCGTTAAACCTCCAACCAAAAAAAAAAAAAATAAAAAAAAAATTGCACAAAGCTTTTCTTTAGGTAGGGACAAAAATAAATAAATATCCCAAGAGTGTTCCTAAATGAGAAGTTTACTTTTCAATTAGTTTTCATAATTTGTTTGGTTTTGCCTTCTTTCTGTAGATCTAATTAGCAAATAATGTGATATTAGATATCTGAGGGTACTGTCACTTAGTATGTATGTGCACATAAACATTGTAAGATAAGGGATGAGCAGTTATCTCAGATTTTATTACATTTGTTTAACATATAAAACTCCACATTTTAGAATTAAAACATGACTGCTGATGATTGCATATAGAGGTAGGAAGCTGAGTCATGTCTCTTATGAGTTAATTCTGTTTTTCATATTGCAGTTTTTTTGCCAGACCGGCATGTGTGATGGATGCGCAATGCACATACTAAACTTTCACCCTCAGTCGTAAGTGTCCCAGATTTTTTTCCAATGTATCTCGGATCCCTACATATGATGCCAGTAGCATTGTTGAACAGGACAGATATGGTGGCTGCATCATTATGGTATGGGTCAGTATCATGGTCAATGGACATTCTGAACTGCAAGTATGAGATTAAATGACAATCACTGGGCAGTGGTACTGGTATTGCAGTGATGTAAGTCTTTTCCATGTTTGTCTGTTTCATGATGCTGTTTGTGGAGGTTTCATTTTTATGGATAATAATGCGTGTCTTCACTGTTCAACACCTGTGATGAAGTATTGGCTAGTCAGGATATTCGTTGGATGGAGTGGCCAACTCACTTCCCTTATCTCAATGCAATTGAACATGCATGGGACGCTTTGGGGAGACACTGCATCAAGGAATCCCCACCAGAAACCATTCTAGCACTCATTAGTGCTCTCCAGGGAAAAATGGGAAAATTTCCCCAAGAGCTCCTAAACCAGTTGGAGCTAAGCATGACACACTGGTGTCAAACATGCATTGAAATGCAAAATGGATTTATCCCCTGCTGAGGACATTGTCTTGTAGTCTGTTTATGCAGTTTTGACAGAAGAGTGTAGCTGGACGACAGGTAAACCTGTACACCTCCTTTATAACATTATGTTCTGTTTTGGTCTTTATTACACATTACTCATAATTTTTGATGTTGTGCATTTCATATTACTGTTGCTATTAACCATCGATACCACTTACAGCTGTAAAATCACTTTTTCTAATTTTGACTGGTCAAAATGTACTTCGCCCTTAAGTTTGGACAACAGTGTATACAATGTTTGTATTAGAAAGCAAAGTGAAATGAAATCTGTCATTTTTTAATTATGAGAGATATTTACACTTACCTTATTAATGCACTTTGTGTGTGTGTGTGTGGAGGGGGGCTTAACTATGTTCTGTTGATTCACTTTAAAAATCAGAGAGAAGTGTCTCACAGTTTTTGTAATGTTGTTTGCATACCACTTGTAGGATGTGCTTTAAATTTAAAGGCGTGTTTCTCAAAAATAACAGACTATAAAAGACAGGTTTTAAAATTCATTTGTAACCTAACTTATTAGAGTATGATATTTTTACAATTGTTAGAGTACCATTTTTAACATGAAACAATATTATTGATTATATGTTATTTTTATAGCCATATTATCAAATTCACCTGAGACAATTTTCAGAGGTTAAAATAACATATTTAATTCCCATTTATGATATTGTGTAGATTGGTGATAATTTAGACCTTTCACTAAAGTGAAGCTTATGTTTAAAGACTAAAAATCTGGCTTCTTGTTAGTGAATTTTATTTAATAATACTATTAGCTTCAATTAATTTTACCCTCAGTATTGCATTGCAGGGCTCCTGCTATTTGAACAGCATGGGACAGTATGGATTTCAAGTTACAGATTATTTCTTTGATTTTTAACATTTTGATGCAATACTGTTTTTTATTTTTGTCAGTTTTGTTTCAGATTTTTGATACTTTTGGTGTTTAAATCTGTTCTTGACATTTTTTATGATTAATGTTGAGTTTTTCTTTATGTTTATTTATATTTATTTTCAGGCAGTCTTGTAATCCTGTCAGTTTGTTTGAAGCGCCTGTTGAGTTTATATGCTTAGAAGCATATCAAGGTATAAAGGTTAGTGTTTTATTTTTGTACTCTTGAGCCTTGAAGTCAGTAGTGTGGAGAGCTGCAGTTCCAGCCATTCATGAATCTTTAGACCCAGGAATTTCGATCATTTGTGTACAAAGAGAAAGCAGCTTCCCATAAAGGATGCAACACTCTTAGCCCCCCTCCGAATGAGGTTCTATAGCCCGTTGCCCGGCTAATATCTCGGCTTTTACCTGTCTTTTTGGTTTCGAATCAGGCTAGGATGTAAGATGTGGTTAGACAGGCTATTCAAATAACCAACTCAAAAAGTACTAATACACAGAAATCCAATTTGTAACTCTTTATGTAATCAAAACTAAGTCAAAATACTTCAATAGTTAAATTAAGCAAAAATTGCAACATTATTGCGGAACAACTCAACAAGCACTTGGCATCTTGCACCATCTATTGAGTTATTATTAGCAATTTATACATAACTCTACATAATTGCACAAATCATCTAACAAACTCAAATTTGGTAAGCACTTAGTATTTGGAACATATTATCAAGTTCTCACTTTCAAGTTATGCAACAATAGAATTTAACAATAACACAACGAGAAAATTACTTTTACGAATGCTCAGCTTTCTAATTACTATCCTACCCTAAATTTCTCTAATCATACTCAATATCCTCTGCCAGTAAACTATTAAGGATTATTGAAATGAAAATAAATCATAACTCACGCACTGCAATCTGGGAAATCTCTTCACAGGAACTTCTTTTAATACAATTCCATGCAGCAGAATTAACCCGCACCTGATCCAGACACAATACGTCAGGAGTCAGTTCCAAACAGAAGGATACCTTCAAGTAATTCCAGCACAGCGCAGCAGGTATCCAATCGATGAACTCGTAAGGCCTAACGACCAGATGACTTGTAGGACGCCATCCA
Organism: Macrothele yani; assembly: GCA_039090855.1. Taxonomy (NCBI): domain Eukaryota; kingdom Metazoa; phylum Arthropoda; class Arachnida; order Araneae; family Macrothelidae; genus Macrothele; species Macrothele yani. Next base: position 65,652,204 of record CM077002.1, read on the forward strand.
GCAAAAGCAACTTCAGGAAGATGTCAGCAACAAAATACCTTCAAGTAATTCCAGCATAGTGCAGCAGGTATCCAATCAATGAACCTTTAAGGCTTAACAGCTTGGTGACTTTTAAGACGGCATACAGCAAGAATAACTTCAACCACACATCAAGCCAATATCACTGCTCGCATCGTTCCATCAGGACCTCGCCGAGAACAGTAAACCTCACACAGGTTACCCCGGAAGGCAGCAACAAAACAAGAAAAAAACTAAACGAAAGAACCAAGCCGAAAGGCCAAGCAACCAGGCTAATTACATTCATTATTATTGACAGGTGCGCACCATATTTTTTACTGTTTCATATAAAGCTGTCCTTGAGAAAACTGGAAAATTGCATCACCCTGGAGCAGGAATTGAACCCTCATCTCCTGATTTACATTCCATCTTGCTACCATTACACCACCTAGGACAACAAAGTTCTAAGCATATGTAGCTAAAAAATCTGAGATGCAGGTTTGATTCTCATTCCAGGAGTGCCCGTGAGATTTTCAAATTTTCTGGAAAATAGCACATGGAAAACCATAAAAATATGGCACCTATGTGTCAACAATGATGTTTGTATATGCCTTTCATGCAATTATGAAGAACTATTTCTTCAGGGGATTTGCATTCTATTGATATCTTTGATCACATTCATTCACTATCACATCACACCTCTGTACTCCCATTCATTTTCCCAAAATGGGTTTTGGGTGCATGGATGGTATGTTTGTCTTTTGGCACTAACGCTCCTTTCCCTGGAATGAGTGACCCCAAATTAGGGACAGGCAACTGCTTGTAATCCATTGAGTCAGAACATTTTTCTCCATTTCTCATCTCAAGTGCAAACCTTTATGTAAATAAATGATGATTAAACAATAATACAGAATCACAGCGGGTGGAGGGTTATTAGAGGGAGAAATTTTCTCTCGGTACGACTTTTGTATTCAGAAATTGTTTCTCCATTTTCAATTTTGAATACAAACATTTAGCTAATAAAATGATATTTAATGACCATATAAGGCTGAGGGAATATCGCAAGAAAAATAATTCAAGATTACTGGGTTCCGTCAAACTTTTGTTTTCGGAAATTGTTGGCCTCCATTTTCAAAATAAACCACAAATATTTATGCAATACAATGATATTTAACAACAATATCGGATAATTCCCTCTTCAAGCATTGAGGGAATGTCGGGAGAAAAAAATTACGATTACGAGAAAAATCCTCACTGCGCCTTACTTCCGTTTTTGGAAATTTTGAAAGGCGAAAAACTTGCATCTGTGATAGAGTCTGCAAGGTGGTTTACTAGGGTTCTGGGGATATCGTTTCTGTCTGCAGGACCAAAATAAATCTTCAATGTGCGTCGGTCGGAACTGCGATTTTGCTACGAGGATGAGTAGAAAATGAATCTGTGATGTACGTCGGCCATCGCCGCGATTCTGCTACGGGAACGAATACAAAATAAACTTGCGATGTATGCCGCCCATCACCGCGATTCTTCTACGGGGATGAGTACAAAATAAATCTACGATGTACGTCGGCCGTTGCTGCAATTTTGCCACGGGGATGAGTACAAAATAATTCTGTGACCTACGTCGTTCTTCGTGAGAAAAAATAAATAAATATGATTACGGAAAAAATCCTCACTACGCCTAACTTCCGTTTTCAAAAATTTTGGAAGGCAAAATACTTGCATCTGTGATAGGGAGTCTGCAAGATGGTTTCAATAGGGTTCTGGAGGATATTGTTTTTGTTTGCAGGACTAAAATAAATCTGTGATGTAAGTCGTCCGTCGCAGGGATCGCATTCCTCCTAAAATTCCTAAAATTCCTAATATTTTGTGACCCTCCTTAAATTCCTAAAATTAGACCTAAAATTTGCTATTCATCCTAAAATTTTCGTAAGCTTATTTTTATTAAAAACACAACCGTTATTAACGCCAATAAATTTACAATTACGGTAAGGTAAAAAGACCTGTTATTGTAGAAACACAGCCTATATGCTGTGCTGCTGAAGGAGGAAAAATGACGCCATCGAGATGCACTTGCTTCGGGGCGGGCGTTCCATTTTTGCCTTCGAACAGTTTTCGAGAGTAACAAGAGATCTAAGGGAAAAGGGGAGGGGTCATTTTCACCCCTGGTTTGCGCTTTGCAGACGAACTCCGTGGCACGCAGAAGATCGTACTTTATTTTTGTACATGCCTTGTGGAACCTCCTCTTTCTGCTGATGTTTTGTTATTGTAAACCGCAGGTGGGTGGAAGCAAAGAGGAAACATGTGGTCTCCTTCCGTAACCTCCGGTAATGACGATGGGATGGTAGCTGAGTATTATCTTGGCAGGCAGTAGAGCACGTGATCATTGACCTTCGATCATGCGTCGGCGACAGCGACCTTCGATGCGCAATATATCTCGGCTCCGACTCGCTTTGACTGAACTTGCGTGAGATGCGTATGATAGTTTCTGGTTTTACGTCTTTTATGGTGTTCTCTGTGCTGTGTGCAGGTTCAGTTCTCTAGTGGTGACCTGCTTTTTTTTTTTTTTTTTTTTTCATGTCTTCTGACATCCTTGCAGCAAATTTCGGGAAGTTGTCTGGTTTTGCAATATTGGAACGTGTTTTTGTACTTCCCTTTCATTTTCTGGTTAGTAATACAAGTGTTTAAGATGCCTAAATCCAAAACGAAATTTCAAGATGCGTGGCTCGCCAAAGAATTGGACGGAGTGAAGTTGAAAGAATGGTGTTCTGCAACTGAAACAATATTTTCTGCTAAGTGTATATTGTGTTCAGAAATTTTCAACATTTCTAATAGTGGCTTTTCACAAGTAAAAGCGCATCATAAAGGAAAAAAACATTTGCAGAAATTTCAAAGTAAATTTCAAAATAAGTCCATCCTGAAAGCCTTTGGAGGACGGGATCTTCAGCCCAAAACAAATATTAGTGAAGTACTGAGTCATGATTTACAGTTGGCTAAAGCCGAAGCATTATGGGCCATGAAAGTTGCTAAGGACAATATGTCTTTTGTTTCATGCACTGAAACAGTTGAACTTTTCAAAGAAATGTTTCCTGATTCTGCTATTGCAGCCAAAATGCAACTTAAAGAAAAAAAAGTTGCTTATGTGATATCACATGGATTGTCAAAATATTTTGAAGAGGATTTGAAAAAGACATTGCATCTAGTAGCCCAGGAAAGGTTACTATAGCATTTGATGAAACTACAAATACACAAGTGAAACGGCAGTTGGATGTGTATCTCAGGTACTGGTCTTCAGAAATAAATTCAGTTTCTTGCCGATACCTAACAAGCGTTTTTCTGGGTCATGCAACAGCAGATATTTTGCTAAAAGAAATTCTTGATGTGTTATCATCCTTCAATATTTCGTTGAACAGAATTATTTGTGTATCCATGGACAGCCCAAATGTAAATAAGTGCTTTTACGCAAATTCAATGAAGTTGTAAAACAAGAAACAGGCCAGAAATCTTTGGAACTAGGTTTTTGCAACCTGCATGTTGTTAGTAATGCATTTAAAATTTTTTTGACAAGCTTAAATATAGATTTTGACGAATTTGCTACTGATATGCATTACTTTTTAAAGAGTAGTGCTGCAAGACGAGAGGATTATAAATCTGTCGAGGATATAACATTGGTCACTGCCAAATTTCTTTTGCGTCATGTCAGCAACAGATGGTTAACCGTTGGTTCTGTAGCCCAGAGGCTCTTGGATCAATGGCTAAATATTACAGAATATTTTTTAAACTTCTTGCCATCTCAAAAAAATATTTGAAAAACAACTACGCAATTCGGCAAGAGTATAAAAAGAATTCACTGTTTCCTGAAAAATGAGCTTACTCCTTGCTATTTAGCATTAATTTCATTTTCACACCAAAATTTTGAAAAGTTTTCATTATGTTATCAGAGTGAAGAACCAAAAATACACCAGTTATATTCTGATTTAAATACTTTAATGAGGAATGTTATGGCTCAGTTTATCCAAGATGATGTTATAGCAGGAAATTTGGAGAAGACCTAAAGAATGTAGATTTTGAAAACAAAAATTCATGGAAAAAACTAGGGGAGTTAGAAGTTGGTGTGAAGACAAAAAATCTCCTCAGGAATGTTCAGGAGACCAGGCAGAAATTATTTCTCTTAGATGTAAGATCATCACTAATTGCAACCACAAAATATTTAAAGTCAAATTTGCCATTCTGCAATCAAAAGCTAAGAGACATAGAAGTTTTAAAGGTAAAAGAACCAAAGAAAGAGTCAACTCAACTTTCAGTCACTGAAGGACTTTCGGAAATAACCAGAATTTCAAGTGTTTTGCATCTTTCTGAGGAACAAATTGATAGAGTAAGAGAAGAGTGGAAACTTTTAAATTGCGATAAGCCAACTCTAGATGAACTAGTGAAATTTTCAGAGGAAGGGCATATTCCAGTGCGGATTGATCATTACTGGCGTAATATATTTAGTATTAAAGACTCTAGCGGAAAAGAAAAATACTCAAATCTTGCTAAACTCATAAAGTCAATTTTAGTTTTACCTCATGGTAATGCTGATGCAGAAAGGGGATTTTCGGTTAACACTTGCTCTGTTAAGGAAGGACAAGGCTAACTTAAAAGACTCAACTATAACATCATTAAGAATAGTTAAAGGGGCCATTAAACACTATGGATGTGTAAGTAAAGTTCCCATAACAAGAAATTTGTTAAATAGTGTTTGTGATTCACATAAATTTTATAAAGAGTATGTTGATAAGCTGAAGGAAGAAGAATCAAAAGGTAAAAGAAAGGAAGCAGAAAGAGAGGGAAAATAAGGAAAAGCAGCTAGAGAAAAAAAGAAAAGCTGAGTTTGATGACAAAATAAAAGAAAATGATGCAGAAATAAATAGACTTAAAAATGATAAAGAAGCCTCCCTAGCAATAATTCAAAGAGGGAACAGAAAGAATGAGAAAAGCTGTAGAAAAACAAAATACTGTTGAAATAGCAGTTGCCTCTAACTTGATCATACAAGGTTCAGCTGAAATAAAGAAAACTGAAAGTAAATTAGTTGTGGTAGAAGCAGAAAAAGATAGGCTAATCAGGAAAAGGTTAAAACAATAATATGAAAAAAGTAATTCAGTGAACAATTGTACATAGTTCTTGGTTTTCAATTACCTTTTTAGGATATTATAATTTAATGTGAAACCTGAAAACTTTACTGTGAAAATCGTGAATTGCTTCTGGTTCAACAGCATATTAATGTTCAAAGTGAAACTTGAATGTGGTAAATATACTTGAATATGATAATAACACGTGAAAAGATAAGAACTGAACATTAGAAGTAAATCATACTTAAACTTTAGACATTAGACGTTATGCAAAAAATTTGGGTGTTAACTTCGACCATATATACTAATGGACTGCACATTGGCAATAGCTGCATCAAAGCCGCCATGGCTCAAACATTGGGCACGTCATCATCAGACTTCAAATTTCGTGTAAAAATGCTGTTATGATTACTAATTTACGCTGCAGAACTTCAGTGTTTTCGGTGTATTATGTGAATGCGCCTCATATATAATGAAAACTCTTCAGGTAAGTTTACTTATGAGCTATATACATGCATGATCGGGTTGTTTACATTTTGTGATTTATAATGTGATGAACATTTGCGAAGAATTTGGAACATGCATTCCATTTTTTTCTTAAGTTACTATATTTTTATATCAATAGCTGCAAGTTTCTGGTTAAGTAATTGAACTTTATTGACTTAGGTATTTAATTCGTTTCTTACCCATGAAAAATCATAGAACTTTCTTTACTATATCGCTCAGAGCCAACCATAAGCACAGCAGGTGTAACCCATCTTTTTGACTGTTGTCATGTGATTTTATGTTGGAGCCAGAAATTTTGATGTCATGCGCAATCTCTATCAGTATATATGGTTGAAGGGTGTGAAGCAAACTCTTTACAATGTATACAAAGTTGTTTTACTAGATGTATACAAATATACATCTAGTTTTTATTGAAAATACACTCCTAAAATTTTCCTAAAATTTTCTAAAAATTCCTAAAATTCCTACCTAAAATTTTCCAGAAGTATGCTATGATCCCTGCCGTCGTCGTGATTCTGCTACAGGATCACAGCTATCTTCAAAATCAAACTCAACACTGCTGCTTTCACTGCTACCATCTTCATAAATCAGTACGTCTTCTTTATCATCCAAAGCATTGCTTATGCCACATTTCTTAAAAGATTTGTTAACATATCTTGTTTAACTGCATCCCATGAAATCTTTACCCACTGACACACTTTTGAAACCAGATTTGTAACTTTCATTCACCCAGATTTGTAACTTCATGTTAAGTTTCATCACACATGTATTTATTCCATTCTTTGCGCACAAAGGCTTTGAAGGGCTTGTTAATGGACACATCTAACAGCTGTAATTGTGGTGTAAGCCCTCCTGGAATAACTGCTATTTCTGTTTTGCACTTTTGTCTTCGTTGTTTATGTAAGATGAGATCTAAATGCTTCCAATACTAATAAGGATGGCTTCTTTAACAAACCACCCGGGTGCTTCCCCACATATTTTTAATCCAAAGCTTCATGCCTTCTTCATCCATCCAACCGTTAGGATGAACATGCACATGTATGCCACTTGGAATGTTCTCTTATGGAAAAGTTTTCTTTTAAAAATTACCAATGGCAGCAGCTTATTTCCATCTGCAGTGCAGGCAAAAAACAAAAGTGTAACGATTTTTTTCATGCCCTAAAGTTTTGATCGTTACTGTCTTAGCACCTTTCAATTCCACAGTTTTATTTGAAGGAACATCGAAAGTGAAAGGTAATTCGTCCATATTGCCAATTTGACCCATTTCAAAATTTTGTCTTTTCCGTTCTTAAATAATAAACCTAGGAAAATGTATTATTTTCTTTTCATAATTGTCTGGCATACGCTGGGCAATCCTGATTCTTGTTCACATCTGAAGCTCATGCCTCTTCATAGATCTTTGGCACCATGATTCTGTCCCTTTGAAATCATGTATATTTGTAACTCTTTGCTGATTTTCACTGCTTGAATAATTATCATTTTTTGTTCATAAAGCAGTGTCTAATTTTATTTGATTAAGTACGAATTCTGTTACCTGTTCTTCCAATTTTGGCCATTTGGCAATACTGCTGTGAAAATTGCATTTTGTTATTAGTAATGTCTTGATTTTTTCTTCAATTCTTCGCCACTCTCGTATTGTGCATTCTGTTGGTGGCTCTCCAAAAATCCTTGCTGCAGCCCTATTTCCATGTTGCTTGGCATATTTCCACAACCTTTAACTTGAAACTAGTACAATAATACTTTTTGCTATTATCCTTATTATTTCAGTGTTTTTTAAAAGGTTAAATTGAAAATTCTTCCAAGTGTATTGAAGCCCCCCCCTTTCTGAAGAGAATCATTGTGGCAGACTTTAAATGCCATCTTTCAATATGTGTGTTTGTAACTACGTAAGAATGGGATGTTTCGTTCCTCTTGGTGCTTGCTGTGTTATCAAGGTCAATCTGTTTCACTGCATTTGTGAGTGTATTCAAGCTTGTTATTTATGGCATTGCAAGGCAGCAGAGAGCTGAACAGGTCTTGGCTGATGGGAGCGTTGGCTGCACGAGAAGCGCGGTGCAGGGCAGGAAGTTTCGGAAGTGGAGTGTTGGAGTGGACATAGGTAGTTGTTTGCAGTTTTCACTTTAGTGCAACTGCAAACAACTACCTATGAACAAGGTGAATTTCTTTTTGTGCATTATGTCAAAATGACCACAAGGCAACGCTTTGCAGATGCTTACGAAAAGCAATGGCTTGTTTTGAAGTGTTCCAAAAAATCCGAAATGCATGCTTACTGTTCTGTTTGTGACATTGATTTCACTATTGCACATGGTGGTTTAAGCTACTGTAAATGCCTTGTCGCATGCCTCTGACATTAGATAATGCTAAAGTAAAGGCATCTAGTCAAACTCTTACATCTTCGTTTATTTCCACAATGGAAGGTGTCCCTGTAATACGTGCGGAAACGTTGTTCACACAGCTTTTATTATAGAGCATAATTTGCCAATCATTGTGGCATACTGTGACAGACCTTTCTTTATTAAGATGTTTCTGGATTCTGACATTGGTAAAAAATATGGTTGTGCGTGGATAATTTGTAATAAAAGAAGTAGAACTGCTTATAAACTTGAAAACAACATTTACGCTGTAAGTATAAAGATAAAAAAAAAATATTTTGTGCTTTTTGATATGATGTGCACTGCTTTTTTTTTTTTTTTTTTAAATACGTGGGCATTCGTCCACACAAAGAAGTCTGTGCTGTTGCTCCGGAAGCCCCTTAGGCCATTCCATGTCAAATCAACCAGGCTCACAACCTGACCATTTTTGATTTTCATGAAACTTGGTATATTTGTAGCGTTCATCAATATAAACAAACATGATTTTTTTTTCAGAATTTTTAATGCATCCAGTTTTTAGTTATTGAATTTTAAAATTAAAAAAAAAAAACTCATGAAAATTTCATCTGCTGAGCAAACTTAAACACTTGAACTGCCAATTACTCTGATTCTAATAGAGCTAGGCTCATGAATTATGGCTCATTTTTAAGATCCTTAGTTGGGCTTTCATTTGATGTGCCACATGACACTATTAATTTTTTTAAATTTCAAGGTCTTTCAAAAATATTTGAAATTTAAATATTAAAAAACAAGTGTCTTGAAAAATCTAAAAAAAAAAAAAATGTATTTAACATACATTATTTTTCTACATATCCTGAAAGTTTCATAGTGGGATCTCAATGGGATCACTATAAAAAAAAAAATAACATAGAACAATGCAACTGAAATGTGCCAGATGTATTTACCGGTTCCACCCTTGACGGGCAGGGCATTCTTCATTTGGTTTTGTGTAAAATGTCATACATGTTCTTCCAAACATTGTGGATGTTAAACAATGAAAATAAGCATTTAAGTCATTTGAAACTGTGTTCGAGTCTAATTCAATTGATAATTCTGTATAACGTTCGATGTGCATATTTACACTTACAAAATAAATTTTATCTTCTATATGTACAATGCTGTTTTCCTGTCTTTTAAATTTGCCACACTTGTATGCCAGTGCTTGATTTGTCTTCTTTGTCTCTGTAATTGTCAAATTTTATACTCTTTCAGTAGCTGTCGTAGGGTGAACTTTTAACAAAACATCAGATTTATGAACCAATAGTATATCCGGTGATTGAGGATACTTGTATGATGAAGGTAGACCATGTGACTCCAGGAAGCTCACTTTGACCTCTTTCTGTGTCCTCATTAACACCAAGTACACATCCTAACCCCCAGTGCTCTGAGTATTTACTAATCACAAAACCTACCATATTTTCCAAACTAACGTTCGCTTCCGCTTCATCTGCTATACATATCTTTTCTTTAAAATGCTCGGAATATGAGTAAGCTTTGACTAATAATTTGTTTTTCCTGCAGGAATGAAACAATGGAGTTTCTGAGTACCACTTATTGTCTTAGCAGAAGTTATTCTACTTTTAAGGATAATTTCCTCCTCTTTTGTAGTTTTCTGTTGTTGCAAACTGAAAGTGAATGGAAGCAATGTTAGCACTGGCCCATTCAAAGAGTTGGCGTGTGGTCATGATTTGATCATTATAAACAAGTCGTAAACTTGCCTTTGCAGCTAACCGCTTCACACATGGTTCGTACCCTCCTTGAAAACCTTGAAAAGTCCTTGAAAAAAAAAGTTCATTTTCAAGTCTTTGAAAGTACTCGAAAAGGTTTAAGACTCAGTAAATAGTACTTGAAAACATTTTTTTGTTAAGTAATGATACGAAAGAGCATGTGTAAAATAATTGTTTGTGCTATAAAGTTGTATAAGAGATTTTTGTGTAATTCCGATCAAATAGCGCAGAATTTGTGTTCAACTCAGGGGAGCATGTGGACAGCTGGTATCTTGGTTAAGACATAACTACAAAAGTAAAACATCAGCCATGGGAGTAAAATAAGGGAAATGATGCATTCGCAAAATGTAATGGCCTTCTGTTAACTGGGGTTAAGGACACGCTCTTGCAGGAGGATGAATATGAAAATAATGTATCCTTTCAAAATATTCCACAAAATAAAATGATTTCAAGAAACACCAAAACAGACAGGCAATTCAAAGGTAATAAAATAAACCAAGAGGAGGCATGGAGTAACATGCAGGTCCATTGAAGGTGTGTCAGTTTCAGGTAAGTTTAATGATTTGAACTTGCTAAAATACTGATCTACTTTCGACCGACAGCACACACATATCATAATTTGGTTTTAAAAGTCCTTGAAAAGTGCTTGAATTTATTTTGCTTGGAAGAATGCAAACCTTGGTGAAGGCTTAGAAGGTTGTGCTATCGTAGATTTACCATGTAAACTCTGGAGACATGGTAAAAGTTTGGATGCTATTGTCGATTCTTGAAACATTTAAAAAAATTCCTTAAGTGGACTTCCAAAAATCAATACAAATCTTGCATGTATTCATGTTGCTAGCAGATGCAATATTAAGTGGCTGTACTCTTAGTGATAGAGCTTTTGGTAACAGTAATGCTTATGAAATCAGAGCCTATCAGAACTCATCACTAAAAATTTAGAACTGTGGCTGAAACAACTCAATTCCATTGGTTCATGTTTAAAGTAATGCACTGAAGTTAGAATCCCCAAAGAAATTTGGCATTTTTGTTGCACATCAGTAAGCATAAAATTTATTGAATGACAGTTTTACACTGTAAATGAAAAATTCATGTAGCTCTTCTTTTCCTTAGACTACATTGGAAAAGGAGATACGAAATTGCCAGTACTTAGTAATATGGACTGATGGAGATAGAGAAGGAGAAAACATTGGGTTTGAAGTTATTCAAGTTTGCCAAGAAGGTAAAGTAGTTGATGTAATATTTTAGATGTATTACAGTCAATAAAAATACTTGCTTTAACTTTGTGCAGAGATAAATATTCCCTTTTTTTTTTTTTTTTTTTTTTTTTTGGCGAACAAAGTCTCCTGCACTGTGAGTTGATTTATTTTAAAGATATTTCTGACTTCTAGTTATGTTTTTCCAGTGCTTTTGTGGATTACTGTCTTTCTCTAATTTTTTTTTTCTTTTCCCAATGTTCACTGAATCTGTATTGCTGTCACCTGTGCATGGAACGCTGTTATTTTTTGTATCATAATAAACTTTTTTCCCTTGCAGCACCTTGGTATTAACTTCTGACCACCTGCATATCTCTGCTTTTTTCATGCAGTGTCTTGTGCACTTTGTCCTTACTTAGGCCCATTGACTATAAAATCAAATAACTCCTTTAAAACCACTTCACATTATATCCATCAATTTGAACAACAGCTAGATTTCTAAAAAACAGATCTATTTAATATCCATTGAAGGATATTTTCCTTTATGCTAAAGCATGGAATAGATGAATTGAATTGTATATTGTATTTGCTCTTGTGTCATAATTTATGTTATTGAGAAAATCTGTTAAGTTTCTATTTGTTTGTATTACTTTTATTAATTACTTAATAAGCCAATTGAGGTAAATTCACCTTTTTGGATTTGTTCCTATTGCTAACATTTGCAGCAGATGTATTTTCAGCAGTCTTGTCATTGCTTGTAAAGGTTTTTGTGGTCATAACATCTATCGTCCCCGTAGCGTCATGTGTTAACTCTGCTGGTCTTGGAGTCATTTCTGTTGTTATTTCCACTCGTGAGCCATTTTCTACATGTACAACAATACTTAAATACCTCCCCCTATTTACACACTCACCTACTGCACAAACATGTTTACAATACATTCACCACAGTCACATACCCTCATATTACCAACTTATTAATAAAAACTTATATACACTATGTACAATTATATTTATATTTATTCTTAACTTAATTCATTCCTACTCATCTTGTTTTATACTCTATGAACATCACATAGTTTGCTGGCGCAACCCTCGATGCACTCCACCGTCGATGTTTTAACCCTAATCTTTGTGACCACTTCACTTCCATAGTCACCCCATTCACATACCCTCACATTCATTAATAAAAACTTTATATTTATATTATATAAGGTCCAGGTGATGCGTAACATCAGAGCCTCTCCTTGACAAATGTCAACCCCGCCTTCTCGTGGTGCATCCTGTTCCGACTAAAGGGGCTCTGACGACCCGCCAATAGCGGTATAACTATACCATCGGGATTAGAGGAAATTCTATCCCACACTCACCAACCCGCTTGGCCAGCGTGATGAGTTATGGCCAAACCCCTCCAAAATGACTCCACAACTTAAATCTTGGCCCTCAGTCTCCGGCAGCTGGAATGTACCTGGCCAAGGCAGCGGCCAGTGCGACATAAAGGCAGAGGGTGCTAAGAATTACCGGAGGACCGGACAAGGCTGCCATCTGATGCTGACCTTGGCTACGTATAATGGACGCTCCCTATCTTCTGATTCAAGACTTCTTGAATTGGAAGAAGAACTACAAAGGATCCAAGTGGGACATCGTCGGGCTAAGTGAGGTAAGGAGAAAATGAGAAGATCTCATTGAACTGAAAAAGTGGACATCTCTTCTACTATCGTGGGACAGATACTGGCAAAACTAGTGGTGTTGGGTTTATAATAAACAAGAAACTGAAGGGTAAAGTTGTAGAAAGTTGAAAGTTCCTCTGACAGAGCTGCACAACTCGTTATCCAACTCTCGAGAAGATACCAGGCTCAGATTGTTCAAACTTATGCACCCACCACAAGTCATCCTGAAGAAGAAATTGAAGAATTTTATGAGGAAATTCGTCATCTAAATAATAAAAGTAAGCAGCACTTGAAGTTAATTATGGGAGATTTCAATGCAAAAAATAGGGCAATGGCAACAGAATGAAACTTCAGTAGGTAAATTCGGTCACGGCAACAGAAACCAGTGTGGAAATACTCTCGTTGAGTTTGCAGAGGCTGAAGGGTTTTTCATCTTGAACTCCTTTTTCAAGAAAAAGCCACACAGGAAATGGACATGGAGACATCCAAATGGGATGACAAGTGAAATTGATTTTATTATGTATAACAAAAAAATTCGTCATAGAAGACTGCAGTGTGCTAAACAATTTCAACACAGGTAGTGACCATAGATTGGTGAGATGTAAGATGCACCTCAACACTAAACTCGAACGTGGCAAGCTCATGAGACAAACAAGATGTATTGACATAACCAACCTTAAAAAACACCATAATACCTTCAAGTTGGAACTAAAGAACAGATTTTCTGTTTTAGAAGGCCTAACATCGGAAGAAGTGGATATTTCTGAAGTTAACAGAAAAGTAACCAAAGCTCTTATGGAAACAGCTACAAAATTAGCTGGGTCTAAGAACAAGTTGCATGTGAACAAATTATCAGGAAAAACCAAAATGTTGATGCAAAAAGAAGAGAGATGAGGACAACTAAAAAAGATGTGACTTCCAAAGTGGAATATATAGAGCTATGCAAGACAGTACGAAAAAAATATCACTGAAGACGTAAGGAAATTCAACTGTGAACTAGTGAGGAAAGCAATTGAAAACAACCAAAGCCTAAAGATAGCAAAGGGACATCTCAGTAAGGGAAGCAAACAAATTATGGCACTGAGAAAAGAAGATGGTTCTGTAACAAGAAATAGAGGCGAAATTTTGACAAGAGTGAAAGATTTCTACTCAAAATTATATGAAAGGGATGATACATGTACTCCAGACATCATGAAAGGTACCAGTATGAGAGTTCTTCCAGTCCTCCCAGCAGAAGTTGCACATGCAATCAAGAACATGAAGCGGGGAAAGCTCCAGGAGAAGATGGAATTACTGTAGACATCATACAAGAAGCAAGTGGAGAAATTGAAACAGTACTCGCCCAAATTTTCACTCGATGCCTTAATGAAGGGAAGATTTCTGAGGATTGGAACAACCCTACAATGATCCTGCTACATAAAAAAGGTGACTTTGAGGATCTCAGGAACTACAGACCTATCAGCCTCCTATCAGTGGTTTATAAAATCTTCACTAAAGTTCTTTCACACCACTTGAAGGTAACACTGGACATGGCTCAACCCGAGAGAACAAGCTGAATTCAGGAGTGGCTACAGCACAATAGATCATATCCACGTACTGAGAGAACTAATTGAAAGAGTGAGGGAATATGAACTTCTATTGTGCATGGCTTTTATCGATTATGAAAAAGCCTTTGATTTTGTGAAATCATCAGTAGTTACAATGGCTCTGAAATCCTGTGGTATTGAAGATGCATACATTAATATTATTAATAACATCTATGAAAATGCAAGTGCAAAGATTCGGCTGTTTGAAAATACAACACACATAAAAATTGGAAAGGGAGTGAGACAAGGTGACACCATATCTCCGAAGCTCTTTAATGCCACATTGGAAAATGTCTTTCAATCACTGAACTGGGAAAACAAAGGGAAAAAAATTAATGGAGATTATCTAACCCACCTTCGTTTTGCTGATGACATAGTCATTTTAGCAACTACCCCATCAGAGCTGCAGAGTACGATCCAGGAACTTGCTGACAAGAGTAAAGAAGTGGGAATAAAACTGAACTTTCAGAAGACAAAAGTGATGTTCAATGCTTTTACAAGAAATGAAGATTTATCGATTGATGGAGAAAAGCTGGAGATAACAGACACGTACGTTTATCTTGGACAGCAGATATCAAGTGAGGGTCACATTGATGAAGAAATTAATCGGCGTACAAAACTTGCCTGGAGAGCTTTTGGAAGAAACAGCATAATTTTCAAGAGCAATATGCCATTATGTCTTAAAAGAAAAGTGTTTGATCAATGCATCCTTCTAGTGCTTACGTATGGTGCAGAGACGTGGACCTTAACTAAAAGAGACACACAAAGGCTGCTGACAACTCAAAGTAGCATGGAGAGGTGCATGCTTGGTGTAACAAGAAGAGATAAGAAGAGGAACTCGTGGATCCGAAAAATTACAAGAGTGGAAGACATCATGATCAGAGTAAAATCTCTGAAATGGCAATGGGCTGGACATACTGCCTGAAGGACAGACCATCGATGGACAGCTGAAATTTTAGATTGAATTCCAAGGGACAGGAAAAGACCCAGAAGAAGACCACATGGGCGATGGGTGGATGAAATTCGAAAGTATGCGGGAGTGACATGGAGGAGACTGGCACAAGACAGACCGTTGTGGAGGAAACTTGGGGAGACCTTCGTCCAGCAGTGGATTGATAATGGTTGACAATGATGATGATTATATATATATATATATATATATATACAGTATTTACATATACATTTATTCTCAACTCAGTTCATTCATACTATGGCTCGCTGTTACACACATGAACCCCACGTAGTCCACCATCGGTCATTTGTGTGCCAGGGTCCCACAGAGGTGGGGAGGAAATTCTTTCCTTGTTGAATTCTGCACTGAGCCAGAAGTTCACAAAAGATGGGAATCTCCTTGTAGCTCAGAAAGGTACAGGCAGCTACAGACAGGCGGAAGAGTGTAAGATGTTTACCACGTGGCTCTCAGCTCCAAAGGTGTGCGCTTACGTGATTGGTCATGCAAGATCGGGGCTGCACTATTTGAGTGGGAAAAAGTTATAACGAACTTGTGCGGGACACTTCTTGCTTGGATAGGAAACGGGAGAGTCGAACTGTCATCGCAGGGCTGAGCACGGGTTTCTTTTTCAACTTTTCGATGTTGGTCCCTAAAAGTTACTTTTTGACCCAAAATGGTCACTTTTTTGTAAATTTGGAAAATGAAAAAAAAAAAAAAAATTAACCCCCGTTGTTTGCAATGATCATTTGCGGGCTTGGAGAGCAAGCATGATCTTTTGACGAAAAGCCAAGTACTTCTTGTAGCCTAGAACGCAAAAGCTCACTGCAGGCTGTGTGTTTAGAAAAAAATGGCTGTTCGGTCATATTCTCCTCTGCAACTGTACACGTCTGTTTTGTGTGTTAATTGTATTACGACTGTTGGTAAAGTTATTATATATTTTCGTGTGGTTCGTGTTTCTCTCTTGCGTACTTCAACATTCCGTGGAAAACAAATAAATGAATTCTGAACTTCGTCAGTCACATGGTTGACATACAACTCTTTGTGCTACTGTTTTCCAAGTGATGAATTGGTATCACACATTCAACTTTCAGTGAGGTATGTATTTATATTTTATAAATCATTTATTGCTGTTGGATGTTAGCTATTTTATGAATTTTTATTTATTTATATTAAGTTTAACATTTTATAAATATCTCATTTTCTGACATGCTTATGTATTTGGATTTTATTTTCACTTTCTCATATGTTATTATGAGGAAATATTGTAATACGTGCAAAAATTTGAGTGCCAGATTATTGCATTTCAAGAAGCACATTGTTTTTTCTTTAAATAAAGCAATTAATTGTTACATTTTGGTAAGATACTGTGAACTATGCATCATTCCTAGTTAGTTTATTCAGTGGTGTTGTTATCATTAAATGGCTGGAGGCCATGTTCGAGATTGCTATTGGTTTTTGTTTGAGTCATTTTTTACGGATTAATATTTTCTAGTTTTGCCATACATCTAGATATGTATCTTTTTTTGCTTTTGGTCCCTTGAGATGGCTTTTGATTTCGAAACTTAGGGATTTTGATACTTGCGGCTTGGCCTTTTCTATCAATAGTTAACTTTATTTTTCATTAAATATCGAAGAGAAATTAGTTTAACGATTCTTGTGAAAATCCGTTTATTTTGGCGTAATATACAGTAAAGAAACGAGCAAGCTTTCACTACCAACGGGTAGCTTCGTCAGGCTGGAATAACGTCTAAAGAATATATACAAGAATTTACAAGAATTTAAATGCAAGATATCAATAATCTAAACGTAAAATCTTCGTGCAGGCGGGTGAAAGGCATGTGCTAGGCGTGTGCTGTTCGCATAAACATCCGCCATGCAAAAGGTAAATCAAAAGAAAGTTCATCGTTGCAAGCGATCGGGTTGGCTATAATTTCAATGGATTCCCTTATAGCAGTGGCCTTGGCGTTCGTGTAGGAGGCGATTTTCTTCATGTCGCCCCATTGTGGAGTGGCTGAATGTGTTGCGACTTCCTTCGCTAGTGCTGTGTTTACTCTTCTCGCTGCAACATCTCTCTTGTGCTCAACCTAATCTTACCTTGAAGGAGCGCTTTGCCATCCCCACATATTCTTTCATTGATCCGTCAAGGTAGATTAGCGGTATAGAGTAGACTCTGGCGTCTGAAAGATCCATGACAGTGCTCTTTTTTGAAGTGAGGATCCTGGCGAGTGGTTTGCTCCTCTTGTTCCGATGTCAAGACCAAATTTCCGGAGTGAGTTCATGAGAAAATAACTGAAATGCTGTATGTAGGGAAAGAATCCAATGTAGCGGGGTGGGTTGTCATATGTCCGGTTGTCAGGGCTGGTTGATTTAATTTTCGCCCTTTCAATAATGGCTTCTATCCTCTGTATGTCATAACCTGCTGTGGTTGCAAGGATTCGCAAATCATTGAGTTCTTTCTGGAGAGTAGGTAGATCAGAACAGTGCGTGAAGGCCCGTTGTGCCTTGTGCCGGAAAAGGGCCATTTTGTGCATCATCGGGCATGATGAGGAAGGCAGCATCACGTTTGGGATATGTGTTGGCTTGTAGTAAACACTTGTTAGCAGCCTTCCGTGTGGTGTCTTTTTGACAAGTACATCAAGGAACGGGAGCGTGTTGTTGGATTCCTGTTCCATCGTGAAATTGATGCTTGGGTGCATAGTATTAAGCCGTTTGAAAAAATGATCGAGATCAATGCTGTCATGAGGCCAGATGAAGAATATGTCATCGGCGTATCTCGGCCATGTTGTTGGGAGCAGGGTTTGAGCGCTGAGGATTTTCTCTTCTAGTGGACGAAGGACAGCTTCAGCAAGTACGGCTGAGAGTGCTGATCCCATAGGGACTCCTTTAGATTGCTTATAGATTTGGTCTTTGAAACGAAAAAATTAGAGTCTGTGACGAGTTCAATAAAGTGGAAAATCTGGAGGAGTGATTCTTGTTGAAACAAGCTCCTCCAGATTATTTCTGCATTCATGCTATTTCCGGGCAACATGGATGTCATCTTAACTTCCTCTCCACCTGCAAGCAATGGAAAGTGATACCAAAATTCCTCCGGTTTAAAACCACTATAGACAGCCAGTGGTTCCAGAGAAAGAAACAACTTTTCCAGCAACAAACCCTATCTCATCTACTCCAGCTTAGAAGAAAAAAGGTCATGGCCCTCGAGACACAGCTTTTTGGACTCTATACCAAGCTCACTACTGAAACCATTCCCCTGGAATTCGATTTTTTCATGCGTAAATTACACATGCTAGTACAACTGCAATATAAGTCACTATCGATGAAACAGGCTAATAAACTTACCAGCCTAAGAAACCCGCAGCAACCTCACTCATCAAACTTTGTGGTTCCTATAGTCAACATTTCATCAAAGAATTTTTCTCACGATGAGTTAACTACCCTGCACAAAGGACCTAAACACGCCTTCGAAGCTCATCTACAACCCTCGGAAATTATCCCGCTGGTCGAGAATCTGATCAGCAATGTTCCTTCGGAGCACCGAGACGCACTCCGCCATCAATGTGCCCTGAAGCTACAACAAACACAAAAACAAAACAGAACCAGAAGAGAAATCCAATACCAAGGGCGGATATTAGCGCCTTGAAGAACGATCCATCATTTGTTTTTGTTTTAACCGATAAATCCCAACAGTTAGCAGCTTTGGATACTATAGACTACGAGCGGAAGATCAATGAATTCATCCAACAATCAGAGTCAACAGTGCAACTCACTAGCCCCTGAACCGATGGACTGTCAAGCTAAAGAGAGTGGCAAAGATGGCACACCTACCAACAAATCTCATGAGAGCCGCTAAGCTCCCTCCGGGACCCAAAATCCTGCAACTTATTGAGTGTTTAAAGCACCGTAAACCAGAGCTTCCTATTAGACCGATTGTCTCACGCAAATATGCTCCTTCCTGCCACCTAGAAAAAGAATTGGCGCGTTTCCTCACATCCTTCCTGCCTGAATCCGACAATGTGCTGCGCTCGTCTACAGACTTCATCTCCAGAATCTCCAGCGTTGCCATTCCTGAAAATCATCTTATGGGTAGTTTTGAAATAGTGTCCTTATACCCATCCATCCCGATTGCTGAGGCCATTGGCAATCTTAAACAAGCGCTGAC
Source organism: Macrothele yani (assembly GCA_039090855.1). Taxonomy (NCBI): domain Eukaryota; kingdom Metazoa; phylum Arthropoda; class Arachnida; order Araneae; family Macrothelidae; genus Macrothele; species Macrothele yani. The sequence goes on from CM077002.1 coordinate 65,671,476, forward strand.
AGCTTCTGCCTTGTTTCAACAAGAATCGCTCCTCCAGATTTTCCACCTTATTGAACTCGTCACAGACTCTAATTTTTTTCTCTTTCAAAGACCAAATCTATAAGCAATCTAAAAGGAGTCCCTATGGGATCAGCACTCTCAGCCGTGCTTGCTGAAGCTGTCCTTCATCCACTAGAAGAGAAAATCCTCAGCGCTCAAACCCTGCTCCCAACAACATGGCTGAGATACGCAGATGACATATTCTTCATCTGGCCTCGTGACAGTATTGATCTCGATCGTTTTTCAAACGGCTTATACTATGCACCCAAGCATCAATTTCACGATGGAACAGGAATCCAACAGCACGCTCCCGTTCCTTGATGTACTTGTCAAAAAGACACCACACGGAAGGCTGCTAACAAGTGTTTACTACAAGCCAACACATATCCCAAACGTGATGCTGCCTTCCTCATCATGCCCGATGATTCACAAAATGGCCCTTTTCTGGCACAGGAGTACAAAACGGGCCTTCACGCACCTGTTCTGATCTACCTACTCTCAGAAAGAACTCAATGATTTGCGAATCCTTGCAACCACAGCAGGTTATGACATACAGAGGATAGAAGCCATTACTGAAAGGGCGAAAATTAAATCAACCAGCCCTGACAACCGGACATATGACAACCCACCCCGCTACATTGGATTCTTTCCCTACATACAGCATTTCAGTTATTTTCTCAAGAACTCACTCCAGAAATTTGGTCTTGACATCGGGATAAGAGAGGCAAAACCACTCACCAGGATCCTCACTTCAAAAAAGAGCACTGTCACGGATCTTTCAGACGCCAGAGTCTACTCTATACCGCTAATCTACCCTGACGGATCAATGAAAGAATATGTGGGCATGACAAAGCGCTCCTTCAAGGTAAGATTAGCGGAGCACAAGAGAGATGTTGCAGCGGGAAGAGTAAACACAGCACTAGCGAAGGAAGTCGCAACACGTTCAGCCACTCCACAATGGGGCGACATGAAGAAAATCGCCTCCTACACGAATGCCAAGGCCACTGCTATAAGGAAATCCATTGAAATTATAGCCAACCCGATCGCGTGCAACGATCCCCGCACGAGGATAAGTGGTTTTCCAGTTATTTGGGGAGCGGCGCCCCCACGGCCGAGCTGACCTTGTGACTGGTCAACATCTGATGTCATGCCACCGCTTGTTTTTTATTTTGGTGCTGTTGGTGTTTGCAGGGACGGCTGTTCATCCAGCTGTTGGGGAGTCGCGGCCCCACGATCCCGAGCTGGTCTTGTGTCTCGCTTTTTGTTTTTATTTATTTTCTCCACTGGCTAGTTGCCCGTGTTGTTTACTCTACCTATTCGCTACCACGTTATGTACTAACACCCCGGTCTTTTGGTTTTGTTACCCTCCACCACTAACTGTTTTATATTAACCGCTCAGTTCGTAGGTTGCTGAGATTCCGTTTAGGTTCCCTTCCAGGATTTGTCTTCTTTGGATTTCTTTTTTCCTTTTGGCTGGTTTGGGTGCTAGACCTACCTGCATGTTTGTCGCGTGCGGAGACCCGCGTGCGGAGACCCGTGAGGGCGGAAATGGGATGTCTGGCAGCTGAGGTCGCAGGAGACCGGATAAGTGCCTCCTGTGTACCAACACTCCTCTTCGACCCCGGCTTCGCTGTAAACGGGAGGCTAGAGACTAACCCACCTCTAGTCAGAAGTCTTGTACCAAGTTGTGTGCAGGGCTTTAGCGGCTTTTTTGTCGTATAGCACGGCAGGGTGAGCTCGGGGGCTGTGGGATCATGCCAAAGGCGTTGGCATGACGGTACCAGGAGGCCGAAGTGTCCGCCGAGTGCGTGTGATCACAGCCAACGGACTATATCTGCAACGTATAAGCTCCAGAACTGTGTCCAGCGTCATTTTCTTGGCTTGCGGACCTCCAGTTCTCCCTTGTAGGGCTCGGTGGTGGGTGGAGTAGTCTGCAGACGAATCTTCCTTCTTTTTTTCGATGGGTAAACCCAAAAACAAAAACTCCAAATTTAAGTCACCTGAGAAAATGATAGTTGCAAACGACTCTCCTTCGTCTTCTCAACCTACCAAGTCTCTTAACCTTAAATGATCTTTAGACCAAGACCTGGACCCAGAATGTGGAACCTCTTCTTTGGCAGCTGTACCAGTCGCTCAGAAGCGTCGTCTTTCCTCGCTTGCTGTGACTACGCACATGCTACACACTTACTTGTAGAATCCATCGATCCGACTGAGAGACTGTCCACCAGATCTCCCTTTTTCATTTCTAAAGCTTTGGACGCTGCGGTTGGCCCCTTGAAGTCTGTGAGGAAGCTTCGCTCTGGGGACCTGCTTGTCCAAACTTGCAGTGTTTCTCAGAGTAACACTTTTCTGCACCTCACTAGTCTTCAAGGCATTCCTGTCAAAGTGACACCTCACCCGTTTCTTAACACCTCTCGGGGTGTTGTTTCGGAGTTTGATCTCTTGCCATGCAGTGAAGACGAATTGGTGACTGAACTTGCAGATCAAGGTGTTATTGCTGCACGTCGAATGATGTTCCGGCGCGATGGTTCCTTGATTAAGTCTAAAAATGTAATCTTGACTTTTAACTCCCCGAAAGTTCCGACCGAAATCAAGGCTGGCTACTTGGTCTGTGGAGTTCGCCCGTACATTCCCAGTCCTCTGCGCTGTTTCAGGTGCCAGAGGTACGGGCATTCCCAACGTTTCTGTAAGAGTTCCGCTCGTTGCGCAGAATTGTGGCTCCAGTGAACATGACGGGGATGGTTGCACTTCTGCGGCCTGCTGTGTTAACTGCGGTGAGGGCCCATGCAGCTTACTCCCGCAACTGTATGAAATGGAAGGACGAGATGGCGATCCAGCGCCTCCAAGACCCTGGAAGGCCTCTCGTACCCTGCTGCCAAAGGCCAAGATTGGAGTATACCCACAAACCGACTTGAGCGTACTTTTGCCGCAGTAGTTCAGTCTCTGCCACAACCCGTGCAGCCCTTTGTTCCGCGCCCTGTAGCTCTCGCCGCACTTGCCAAGCGATCTACAGCTGAACAAGCGAACACAGGTGTATTTCCCCGAGCTCCAGATTTTTCGAATAGCTGAGGTCTGCGCCTTCTCTTTTGAAGCCGACCGTCTCTTCCAGTTTCCAGCAGAAAGCCTGCACGTGCGGGAAGACCCCGGCCCCTCAATCCTGCCGCCATAAGGTGTGTAGTGTCCATCCAACTGTACGGCGGTCCCGCCCTGACCAACTTATTGCACCTGTCTCGGACTCAGCGAGGTCCCCCACCCTCAACCAACATTATAGAGGACCATAGGGGAGAGTGACAGTTCGTCCCCATCCTCAACCAACATTGCAGAGGAACATGGGGGGGGGGGGGGGAGAGTGACAGTTCGTCCCTGCCCCTCGGCCAGCATTGCAGAGGAGCGTGGGGGGAGGAGAGTGACAGTTGCGTCCCCCTCCTGGTGACTCATCCTTTGTGTTGTTGTGTTAAAAAAAAAAAATGATATATAGTATTATAATAGTGAATTGATAAATTTTTTTATAAACCTGGTTGACTAACTTGTCTTCCACAGCTTTCATACGTTCTCTCTTTCCGGCTTTTGCCAAGCCTGTCTGCTCTTGGTCATTTTCCACGGCTTTTAAAAATCTGTAGCTGATAGTTCTTTGTCTGGCGCTCTTTGGCCAAACCTGGCCCTTGCGCCACTAAAATCAACTTAACCAACCAACCAACCAACCGCGTGCAACCGATGAACTTTCTTTTGATTTACCTTTTGCATGGCGGATGTTTCCTGCGAACAGCACATGCCTTTCACCCGCCTGCACGGAGTTTTACGTTTATATTATTATCTTGCATTTAAATTCTTGTATATATTCTTTAGACGTTATTCCAGCCTAGCTGAAGCTTACCCGTTGGTTGGTAGTGAAAGCTTGCTTTGTTTTTTTTACTGTATATTACGCCAAAATAAACGGATTTTCACAAGAATCTTTATCAACTGGTGTAACTACCCACCTGTTTGATTTCAGAAATTAGTTTGTTTACACTGTTAGCACTAACTTTCGCGAAAAACAATTGCCTTTCGAAAACGCATTGATTACTGTCCCAGAGGTAACAACCATTACTGATTTTCCGTAATTATTACGCATTTGGCTGTCTGATTGCGGACAGGTTGGAAGAATTACAGATCTCAATTTTTGTATCCTTTTTTGTTAAAATAATAATGAATTTATGGAAAATTTATAAAACTAAATAAGAAAAGATTTAACACGAGCGCTCGAAAGACCACCCATCCTTGACGAGGTCAAAATGTTGCGGACGATTAAGAGTGGATGTCTAGTGATTTTGCTTCCAAATGGGCAAACTTCTGTACACATTTTCTTCACAATTAATGCGTTCCCAAGGATGAAAATTTGAACATTGATTAAAATAACTTCATAAAATAACTTGTAATACTTTAATATTTTTCTAAAACATACCATAATTATATTAAAAAAATCAATAACTTTTCCTTTGGTGGTGTTGGGACCAGAAAAAAGATGTTGCATCCCTGTACATTGTGATGAGCGTCAGTAGACAAACCAAATGTTTGATTGCTTAATTATGGTTTTCGTTTTAGAAAATTTTAAGTATTCCAAGTTATAATATGAAGTTATTTTTAATCGATGTTCAAATTTTCATCTTTGGGAACGCATTAATTGTGAAAAAAATGTGTACAGAAGATTTGTCCATTAAATATAGGAAAGCAAAATCACTAGAGCGTCCACTTTAAGATTCTCGAACATGATGTGTCCTTCTCGCTAGCGGCTCTTTTATCGCAAAGTTGTGTTCTGATTGTTATCGGTAAATTATAATTTTTTTAAAACCACCTCAGATTTTAAAATTTCTGCCAGCCGAATTCTCCGTTTTACGAAATTTAATACTGTGTGTGCACCGTGTAATCTACGTTAAACGGAAGCTGAAGGTATTTTCCGGTGGATTTCACCATACATTGATGGAAATATAAATATCCAACAAAATGGTAGAAAAAATGTATTGAATAGATCAAATTTGATTAACAGATCTTTCCCGTTTTTCGATTATTTTACCCGGGGGTGGGGGGTCGTTCAGTGAAAAAGAGAAAGCAAACTTAATTGATTATTCAAACTATTGATTATTCATGATTTATTTATTTTGATTATTCATATTGATTATTCAAACTTCATTGATTATCTAATTATAATTTGTGTATGAAAATAATATAATGAAAATTAAAAAAAATATATAAAGATGTAATCAGACTTTTGAACATCGAAAACAAGTCCCTGATAGCATTATTATTGACTAACTTGGAGGATGGTTTTGAAAACCGCGTAATGATGATCCTGTTGTTGTTTTTTTAAAGTTTTCTCATCAATTGTAATAAATTTCTCATGAGAAATACGATTTCCGCGCATGAACGATGAGGCTTCATGACATGTTGATGACTGATAGGCACCTCTGCTGTCCAATGCATTAAAATTAGGGGGAGAGGAGAATTTTGACGAATGATCTACAGTATATTTTTCACATTTCAAGAAAACAATTGCCGTAATGTGTGAAATTTTTCGGAGAAAAACACAATCCCCACCCCTCAAAAAAACTCATCATTTTACAACCCTGCCACATATAAAGTTATTTAATGCATGCATGTTTTTCTGGTCTCACTTTAACGCTGATACACAGAAAATAGTTTAAAAAAATCGCTGACAGTAATCCTACAAAGTTGAAGTTGCAGAGAATTATTTGTTCTTTTTTTCTACTTTGAAAGGAAATTTTCTGCCAGTTTTACAAAGCCAATAAACACCTGAGCATTCAAAACCTATCTGAAGGGAAGTGTTTTGAGATTTCTGAAAGTATCTTATAGCAATATTTTTGAATGACCAGGTGTTTTCCCTATTAAATAGTGATCGATGTGAGATATGGCAAATTCAAAACTGCTAAAATATATATTAACAGCAAAAATAAAAATAAAAATCTCATTACAGAAAGAAATTCCTTTCTTCTGGAATTAACGGACTTGCATTTCTGTTTTATCATCATTTAAAATTTTGTTTGCTCACAGAAATATAAATTGATGTTACAAATATCAGTGGGAGTGCGGAGTTGATTGTATGAAATTTGCTTGCTGTGAAATGTGCTTATACTGTGCTAAATAAAACTGTATTAAAATTCACTAAAAGAGCAAAAACCGAAAACATAAGAAAATTTTTTTAAATTTAAAACGAAAGTTGCCCAAGAATTAACCCTGAAGATCAAAACGTGCAACTGGCAGCAGTTATATGAAAATTCAGAATTCACACTCTCTATTAAGAAGAGACTGAAGCAAAAAAGAAATTTTTGACTCATACCAAGTACAACATAGAAAAAGTTACGATATTGACCGGTGTGAGTAAAAAGAGAAAAAATAACAACTGAATGCAGAAAGTGTCGAGAATACTGAGCCCTGGCTTTATCAAGGACCAGCAAAAACTCTGCATTTTCTCACTTCCCACAAAGATGAACCTATTTGGAAATGGGTTTCTGCAAAGTCATATGGATGCCAAGTAATAAGCCCGCCAAAAAAATTTAAAAATATATATATATATATATATATGTCAATGTGACCTCCCCGCAGAGTTGTATGACCAAGCTTTAGTTAACAATTTAGCTTGTATCCATAACCTTCCTGGCCCGACCACCATGCTCTTCATCTGTTACTATTAAACAGAAAGAAGATGATTATAGAAACTCAAGTTGTAAGAGTGACATAATGAACCAGAAATAATGTTCAGTAATAACCAATTGCCAAGTTCGCCTGAGAGAGAATTTACACCTGAATAGCAATACAAAAGTATTTCAAGTTCTTAACATTGCAATAAAAAATGAAATATTAATTTTTTTCTAAAGCACCAGATTCTTGAAAGAAAACTGGATTATAAAAACCCCCTACTCCACTACTTCTGACAACACTAAAATGAAAATAAAATAAAGACAATAATAAACTAAACAAATGCTTTGTGAAGGTTATCTGACATAAACAATTAGTTGCAATATGTACCAAGTATTTCAGGAAGTGCTTTAAGTGCAAAATTAAGTAGTTATTAAGACCAATGAAACGGACCGGCTGCTTGGCCTTAGTTCCCTAAAAAAACGCGCAAAAATACCAAGAAAAGAAGGAGTTAAAATACGCAAAAAAGTTAATAGACTTGCTAGTGCCTAAGAAAGCAAGCAAAAAGAAAAAAATGTTCAAGAAGTTCAAAAATTGAACCTGGAAAACCCTAAAACCCAAGAGACAAAGAAGAGAGCTTACCTCTTATGCAACTTAACTTCTTTCATGCTCGAGGAAACATGGCCGACTTTTCAACCCAAACTTCCAAACACCCCTGCCACTCCCTAGTCGCTGGGGGGAGTGGGTGGGGCTGAAGGCCTCCACACACTAAGAAAAAAATCCTACTCGCGGAGATTTTAACTGGAGAAAAAAATATAATTAAGATTGTGGACCTGTATGATCAGAAAGAGCAGAATAAACACTTCAGAATACATGAGAAATATTATGAAATACACAAGTAGTGTATTTAATAATCTTTGCATGTATTTAATCACCTTAGTGAGCTTCTGTAGACTAATCAGAATCCTATTTAATTTTAATGTTAGTTTTACTATTTTAGTATAGCTATTCTAGTGAGTGAATAACTAGTTTTCTTTTATATTTATTTTTATTTTATTTTATAAACAGATTTTTAAGTTTTTTTTTTTTGTGATTTTATCTATATTATTTAATTTTTTATTTTTAATAGGACCTTCTTATCCATAGCACTAAGGTTCCTTTTTGTAGTTAATATCATCCTCTAGCCAACTTCCAAAAGGCTTTCATTGGTCAGAATCATATTATTAACGTGTAGAAAATTAAAGCAGATCTACTTAACCTTACTCTATTATTCAGAATAATTTTTCTTAAAGTTCTTTTAATGAAAAGAAGTAGGAATTTTGTTCTCTAGAAAACTGTCTAATAGTATATTAATGTGGTAATTGAAGTCCAAATTGTTGCTGCAAATTCTTGAAATTCTATGCACCTGAGAAATTAGTACATTCTCAATTACTTTGGTGGATATGTTATTATTCCAGTGTAGATATTTAATTGCTTTGAAGAGAAAATTAACTCTTTTGTCAAAGAGGCTAATAGATGGGTTACCCTCTGTTAAGTTTGATGCTTAAGTCTAGGAACTCAAGTTCCTGATTACTGTGGTTGGTTTTACATAAGTTAAGAGAGCTAGGATAGATATTATCAAAATCACTCTCTATAACTTCTGAATTATTTATACACAGCAGATCGTCAATGTATCTAAATGTGTTCTTGAAGAAATTCAAAACAGTTCAGAAAAGATTGCTGAAAACTTGCTACTTTTACTTTTTTGTTTTTTCTAACACAGTTTTTACTTCTTTTTTTAGATGATCTCCTGAAATGCCCTACCAGAAAGCCAGTTTCCAGATTTGAGGTTTTCATACCAGGAAGAGGATATTCTGCATCATCATGGGAAAATATAATTTCAAAGAAGGTTGGCTTTTAAAGACTGATTCTTCAGGATATAAAATTCTACATGGGCAAAAAAGCAGAGTGATTCAAAACTGTTTTGTAATATATGCACTTGTACTGTGAATGTAGGAAAAGGTTTCCAACCAGTAACCCAGCATTACAATTCCTGGCAAACACAAGGAAAATATTCACTTGAAGTTGCATCCAGGCCAGCTGCAGTTGGTTGCAGGTAATCTGAAACATGGCACAAAATCTAAACGTGAGTGTGTATATGGTGCTGCTTCACAGTCATCTTCATCAAATGCTACTCGCACCTTGCAAATGTGCATGGCAAAGGACATGGCAGGAACTGCAGAACTCATGTGGGCAATGAAAACAGTGTGGTGCAATTTGTCATCTACTTCTTGTGACAGTATTGCAGAAACCTTTGCAGCCATGTTTCCAGTGTGTGTTCCTGAGGGATTTTCTTTAAATCATAAGAAACTTTCTTACACCATTACTGAGGCCTTAGTGCCTTATCTCAGAAAACAAGTTATTTAAGATGCACAGCCATCTTTCTGTGTTTTGAGTTTTTGATGAAACAACGAATAGTGCTGGAAAAAGGAATTACAACCTCAAATTTGCTTCTGATCAGACTCAAAAAATGAAGTGGTTTCTCAGCACTTGGAAACTTTATTCATAGGTCAAGTGACAGGAATAGTTATACACAATAACTTATGTGTTGCACTTGATAATGCTCAACTGCCCTACTAAAATCTGCCCTCAGCTGCGATGGTCAAAATGTTAATAAAACAGTTATTTGACTCATGAATGAAGAAATGCTAAGGGTGAAGAAAAAAGGACACTGCCATATTGGCACATGCAGCCTTCATGTCATACACAATGCATTTCACAAAGGACTTCAGGATCTGGGTAAGAAGATGTTTCGGGAACTGATAATACCAGATTATTATTTCTTCAATGAGTGGCCATTGAGGTTGGAAGATTTTGAGAAAATCCAAAAAGGTTTAAGACTTCCAGCCCACCACTTCATCAAACATGTCCCATCAAGATGGTTGACCCTGAAGCCTGCTGCTTCGAGACTATTAGAACAGTGGGATGCCATTGTGCAGTATTTCCTAACCGTGGCACAGCTAGGCTTTTTGCCGCCCGGGGCAAGGAGAGACCGGTCACCCCCTCTCCCCATCGACAATTAAGAAGGTACAAAAAAGCGCAAATAAAGGCCCATCCAACGGGTCAACATCTTTGATAAATGCAATCCTGGAGACATTTTGCGTAAGAGAGCACATCCAGCTAATATTTTACAAGCATTTATTAACATTACAAAATTAAATTACACACCATCAAACAAATTAAAATAAAAAAAACCTGTTTACTCTGTTTTTTATACATCTATTAATGACAAATGTATGAAACTTAGTATTTTATAGATGTTGATATTAGAAGTTCTCATAAAAAAGTTTAAAGGAATAACAATATATATTTAAAATGAGGCGTTTTACTTTTCTGGCCTTAGTTGCTGCGGAGTTAGTTATTATATCACTGTAATCTAAAGAGGAAGCAATGATGTTTTCAATTGAAAGTGTCGCCAGATTTGATATTCTATCTTGAGACATTGTTGATCATAGGTAAATCTTAATCAATTTAAGTTTACTGAAAGATCTTTCACAAGATGCCACACACACTGGTAAAGTAAGAAAAATCTGTAAAGCCATTACTAGTGTTTTGTAGGCTTCTAATCCCCATTGAAGAAATGTACTGTAGCAATCCCTTAGGTGTGAAGTCCAGTTGTTCACGATTATTTTTTGCCCTTTTCAATAATATTATGATGTCTTTTAAGTCACTGAACAATTCTTCACTGTTTAAATCATCTGGATACAGTTCTGCAAGCAATGTGCACTTAATACTGATTTGGGGAAGCTGTTCCTTATAGAAAATGCCACTATCATTTACGCATGCCTCAAATTTGCAAAGGAATCCAAAGCGCTTTTCCAGCTCTGTTATATTTAAGAGAAATGGCTTGAAATTTCAGTTGACAGTTTGTCCAAAATTTCTATTAGGGAGCGTCGCATTTCTTGCCGAGTGCTTAATGCAGTACCATCAGTATTCTCTCCTGGCATCGTTCGCTTCACTTCTCATCCTTTTTGTGTACTGACACCCCATTCATTACATATATGCTCTGCCTTAGTAATGATATTATCAATATAGCTCATTCACTCCAATAATTTAATTTGTCCATCAGCGTCTCCAAAGGTGATTCATTCTGTCTGCAAGATTTTTTGGATTTTGTCGATAGCAGGAAAAATATCTGCCCAGAAGAAGAGTAAAGTCACAAAGTTGAAGTTTTCTATTGCATTAATTATTAATGCTGCATCTTCCCTTGTATCAGTTGTTCCAGTTGGTGTATCTCTCAAGTTACCTGTGGTGCAGCAGTAACTTCATCCAGTTGAGTGGATATTGCTTTTACCGCATCTGCTTTTGAACTCCATCTGGTGTAACAATGTCCTTTTACAGTAATATTTACAAACATTGGAGGCCCCTCATCTGTGGGTGGAACAGGAAAAGTAGGTAAATAGACGTTCTACTGTACCAAAAAACGTCACTGCCTAAACATTCACATTAGCCGCATGAATCCCAGCCAAATTAAGTGAATGGTTGTCACAGGGAACAAACACAGCTAATGGATTCAAATCTAAAATTCTCTTTTGAACTCCTGAATGGATACCAGCCATTGTTGCTTGATTGTCATATGACAGACCTTTACTGTCATTAAGATTCAATCCATCTCTCTTAAGTTTATTTGTAATTGCGTCTGTGATTTCCTCCGCTGTTCCACTTCTAAAGGAATGAAGTCTATGAAGGCTTCTTTGATATCTACTGAATTTTGTTTAATCTCAACAAATCTGATTATCTGAGACATTTGTTCCACATGCGCAGCATCTGGAGTTGTATGAAATATAATACTGAAGTACCTTGCCTCCTTACATGATGAAATAATAGATTTTCGCACTGTTTCTTCCAACATGCAAATTATTTCATTTTGAATAGTGGAGTGAAAAGATATGATAAACATCCAGATTTACCAGAGACAGAATCCAAATGAGATTTCATGACAGGATCAGAATTTAGCCAATTATTTTAACAAACCCAGAAAGTTGCCAGGATTTGAATAATCAATAATTGACTCTACGATGACCTCTCAATTACTAAATTTTGTTGTGCAAGAGTTTCTGCACTGTGTCAATGACCCGTTCAAGGGGTTTCTTTCCACGTTTTAGATTCTTTACTTACTTGTTGCTGACGACGATCATCAATAAGTCCTCCTTTATTTAAAGATCGCCCCAATTCCTTCCATTCCAAAAATGCAGAGCGATGAGCAGGACTGTTTTCATAATCTTGAATGCAAGGGATTTAACTTTAAACCAGACGAAAACCCATTTTTACTACTGGAGCTGCTTCTTTTATAGTTGTTTTGTGGGAACAAAGTGCAACAAAAACAGAAACAGATTTTTTTGTTGGAGAGAAACACATCCAAGTAAGGTTTATCTTTGCGCCATTTTGCAGAGTTTTTTCAAACCAACTTTTGTTTAAGGATCGTTCAGCTTCATCCTCAGGAAAACGGCTGTCTTTGTTCTGCAATTGACATGTGCCTTTATTCACTATTAAATCACGGAAGGATTGAAATATCTCGGCTGGCCAAGCTCCCATATCTTGTAGAGCAGCAGGATCTACATTGTCTCCAGCAAAGTTTTGTCCTTCATCATCTTTAACTTCAAGATTACAAGGTAAAACATCATCCATGTTACTTTGACACCAACAGAATCTGACAACTGCACTTTGGCACTTTTCACAATTTAAAACATTCACATCGTTATCCTCACTGTTTTCATCAAAAACCTCGTTGCTAACTACATCCATTTCCTGACCGGAATTTGATTCCTTACTCTCTGGAATATTTGAACACTGAGGTTTTGATTTTCCTTGAATAAAAGATTTCTGCAACTCTTTGGAGCTTGCCGTAGTTTCTTAATCTTTGCTTCCCTCTTCTTCTGAAACTGGGCGCCGCTAGGCTTAGTTCATTCCAGGGTATTATACACATTGGTATACAATGTTACTTATTACTGTTTTACACATTGTATTGTTTAAGCCATCAATAAGTAACATTGTATACCAATGTCCATAATACCATGCAATTAGCCACGTATTGATGTAGAGCATTTATTGAATATTTGACTCACAAACCACATGTAGTTCGTTTCATTGTTTTGTAGCACAAGACGTTAATTTAAAATTTAAGCAGACTGAAGACTAACCAACAAGCAACAACAACTGATGATTAACGTGACTCGGTAAACATTCATTGTGCATGTGACTGTAAGGGTTGACTCATACTCGCGGACTGACAGTTAAAGCGAGGGTGAGTAACACACTTTTGCGGCGGCAGAAACTTAAAAAACACTGAGAGAGC